>JAGDQP010013810.1:0-46844 GCA_022664845.1 Lepisma saccharinum
ATTTTCACACTCGGACAAGATAATGTTAATACCTATTTTTGGGCAAAATTATGTTCCTAGCGGCTAATAGTGAATTTTATGAATTTTTGAAAAGTTCAAAGGGCCGCCATTTTGAAATTTTTCATATGATCATTCTGGCTAACGAACTCATCCAGGATATTTTTACAACAACCAGCTAGAAAGCCTGTTCGTCGAACGGGGAGAATCGATTTATGGAAATTAGAACTCAACTGGTGATTAAATATATGCAAAAAATCATAACGAATGGTTTGGCCATTTTAGCATGATGAGACGGCAGACAACGTATGATACATTCAACCTCAGTTCTCCGTCCTTGCGGCCATAAGGGGCTGATTTAGAGGGTCGGGAATGTTTGCCACCAAAAATCTTGAATAAATCTGAACGTATGTTAGCATTAACCTTAGTTCATAGTGCGTTTTAGTGCACTAATGATTCACTAACGATTGCCGCTTGCCCCATGTCTGTACGTCCATTAGTATGGAATTTGATATTTTTCAAATTAGCCCCCCACCAAAAATCTAGAATTAATCCTAAGGTATGTTAACAATAACGTTAGTGCTTTGTGAGGTTTAGTGCATTAACGATGTTTTAAGTTTGGTGATAATCTTTGTAATTGAAGGTAGCCCCCAAAAAATCTTTAATAAATCCTAAGGTATATTAGCAATAATGTTAGTGCTTTGTGCATTTTAGTTAACTAACAATTGCCTCTTGCCCTGTGTTTCTACGTCCATTAGTATGGAGTTTGATTTTTTTTTTAAATTTAGCTCCCTCATGCAAATTAATAAATAAGTCTTAATGTGTGGGAGCAGTACCGTTAGTGCTTAGTGCGTATTAGTGCACTAACGATTGCTGATTGCCCCATGATTCTACGACCATTCGCATAGAATTTGATATTGCTGAACTTAACCCGCACCAAAAAACTAGAATCAATCATACGGTAGGTTAGCACTAACGTTAGTGCTTAGTTCGTTCTAGTGTACTAACGATGTACTAACGATTGCCGCTTGTCTAGTCTTTCTACGTCAATTAGTATGGAACTTGATATTTCTGAAGTCGACCCCCGCTAAAAATCTTGAAAAAGCCTTAAAGTATTTTAGCACAACCCTTAGTGCCTAGCGCGTTTTAATGCACTAACGATCAGTGACGTCGCGTATCAACGTTCACAGGATTACGTGAACTGCCATTTTTAGAAGTTTATTATTATTATTATATTTTCGTCTCAGATTATGTTTCTTATAGAGAGATTTATAAAATATACTATATTTTAAATTGTTACACTGAGGCAGGTCTTTTATCAAGTTGTGGGTACTATGCAACTTGTTACGCGTTCACATTTCTATTGTGAACGCGTTGCCTCATATACGCTTAAGTGATGTTAGGCCTAACTTATAACATTGTGTATATGGAACCTCGATGTGCACAATCCTTCCGTGAACAAAGAAGCAGACGCACAGCAGTGACCACTGTTCCTAACTGGAGGACTTGTCCAGCCGCCGGGAATGGAACTTCTGAATCAATTCCTCCTGCTTGAGTGAATGTGAGATGTGAGTGAGAGTGAGAATGGGTCAGGTAGAGATAGGTTAGGTGATGGTTAGGTGTAGGGTAGATGTAGGTATGGGATAGTTAAAAAGGAACCGATAATCAAATGGAACTTAAGTAAGGGAAATTGTGAACTTTGATTAGTTTGATTTTGTGAATGAAGCAAATAATAATACCACTGAAGTAGACCTTAAAAACCTGTAAATTTAGTAATAGAGAATAGATAGCTAAACAGACTATAAAATCCTTTGCAATATCACGTAACGAAATAGGAAATAAAACAAATAAAATATAAAATTAAGTTTAGTAAACTTAACTTAAAGACATAGACTAAAATGACATACCATTAAAATAATAAACTTAATATTCAAAATTTCAAAATAGAGTGTGATGTGTGTGTGATATGTGAGTGATGAACAATGCAAGAAAACAGATATGTACAAGTGGGAAGCTAACAAATATAAATAGAGATATAAACACATATAAAGTAACATAAATAAACTAAAAGCAAATAAAACTATTACCAATAAATGTATAAATAACTATATATTTGTTTTTTCAGCTCAAGTTTGTAATAAATTTGATTGAAAACAAAAAAGAAAAGAAAAAAAATCCCCCCAACCGCGGAAACAGGGCCCAGGTTTGTATCCGGGAATTTGGCCATAGAAAAAAAATCCCCAACTTCCTCCCCTTTTCTTTGCTTCTTTTTTCTTTCTTTTTTTTTTTTTTGTAGAGGAACTTTTGTGGAAACAGGTCCTTATAGACTCCGTGTTTCGACGCCGAGTCTGGGGTCGAGGCAGGGACTCTACCCTGGGGATGGCCTACCCCAATTTCATGGAGAATACATTTAGTTCGTTGTGCCCATCAGGCGCGCGAAGTGAAATTGTGCAAAGGATGCGGAGAGGTAGGGTGGAAAGGTGGGTCCCAAATGTAAAAAAAAAAAAAAAAAAAAAAAAATATTGCTAACTCTCCTTGACTTTTCTACCCGTTCTCGTGTTTAAAATGTAATAAAATACTCTGGCAGAAGCAACGATAAACGTTCATTACATGCCCGAATCTCAAAATACACTATAAATCGTTTATGGACAAATATATATATTAAATGCTTAAATTACATAGTGTTGCATCTCTATTTACATAAAGTTGTTTGAGTTCCAGTATCAGTTATAAACGAAGAGCTAATGAACAGTATCGTGCAGTTTGCAACATTGGGTAAACAATAAACATCCTTTGTTTTAGTGTGTCGTGCGAGATATTTAAGGGATATTCGGAACTGATTTGTTAATTTAGCCATCGAAGATTTGTCAATTAAAAAAAAGGCATTTTATAAAGAATGCATTTTTCAGTGCATTCCAGTGCATAATAAGTTTTCAGGTTTTTGTGCTTAACTAACTTTATGGTAAGTCTACATTAGGTCTTGTTGATCAACATGTACGTGTGCGCGAGGATTATCTAAAGACCGTGACAATCTTCAACCACTCCACTTACACCGGGTACGTTTATAAATTGTCACGGTCTTTAGATCATCCTCGCGCGTACAAACATGTTGATCAACAATGCCTAATGTAGACTTACCAGTAGGTTTATCAAAAGTGTCATTATACATGTTGGTAAAACATGTATGCACTTGTTTTCAAGCACACTGCAGCAAAAGTTTGAAACAATACTGAAATATATATTGTGAACAATATATATATTTAAAAAATATATATCATAGATGGAAATGTTTACAAAATAACCCTCTGAAGTTAAAATTCTTGCCAGCATGAAAGAAAATATTTAAAAAATGTTTCTCTACCATTTTTCAGAAAAGAAACTGTTTCTAAAATAACGAGAATGTTTTTAATTGATAATACTTCATGTTCTGTGAGTACACCTTAATGATCTGTATCTAAATGCGATACTGGGCTGACTGCAGCCATTGAAAATTTCATGAATACATGAAGCCGGAGAGCAGAGAGGACACTTAATTTCGTTTGTCCACTTCCAGTCTAAACCAATATGGACCAAATCTTAGGTTCTAACTCAGGATTTTTACGCTTGATATCGCTGTATGGACCGATTTTTTAATTTATCTCTTAATTCTTGCAAAAAAACGTAAATATTACTTGCAGTATTTTCTATTATATGCAGAGTACTGTATATTATTATATGGATAACTCAGAAATTAAGACGACTTAAATAAAAAACGGGCCACACAGCGATAAGAAGCGCATAAACTGAGTTAGAATTGAAAATTTGGTCCATATTGGTTTAGACTGGAAGTGGACAAACGAGATTAAGTTTCCTCTCCGCTCCTTAGCTTCACATATTCATAAAATTTTCAATGGCTGCAGTCCATTATCGTATTAATAGAGGTCGATGATGACGACTGACTGTTAGACGTTTTTATATACATCGTATTCGTATTTTGTAATCTAGCGCGGAAATGGCTAATTATGCCCATCCATTGCGCTTTCGTTTTATTAATTGCTGTTTTATAATAATATTTATAATATAATACAGTTTTGCAGTCCAACAGTCTTAATGATTGATGTTTTAAGGTCAGTTATTTATTGGTTGCTATGGTTTCTGTCCGCCATAGCTGTCAGTCACTCTTAACTCTCTTGTCACTGTCGCATTTGATGTTGTTATTACAGTTAATTTTGAACTTTCATGATGTAAAACTATTATATAAATCACTGCAAGTTTCTAAACATCACTATCTATTAATAAATATATAGTCTGATATTGTATTTATTACCAGTCTTGCGCTTGGGTTCGACTATAACTCAATAGTTTCAGCGGATTATTAAATAAAACAAACAACCAACCGATAATTCAAGCATCGCAAAGGGTTTAGAAAAGACCCGCAGTACACAACGGAACAGAACGCCAGACATTAACTATTAACGCACATCTAGCGATACTTCTTTATTTATTTTTTTATTTGGACTTTTTAAATATAAGCAATGATTGACATAGGGTATGTGTCTTTCATTAATTTTGTAATATGTAAAGTTTTTGTGCTATGGGGTAAAGCTACCAAAACATTTATAAATACTAAATTTCTTTTGTAAGTTCAGAGTGAAAATGATGATAAGAAGTAGCCTACAGGATGGATTTTGAATTTGGCATGATTTCAGCTGCTACGAAACATCTTTCTACTATGATATGGAACATTATACTACTTACTTTGAGTCTGATTTATATCTGTTTTAAATTTTTTGTTATATGGTTTTCGATATTTGAATTAATGGTGGTTGGATTTAATTTTTGTCAGAGGATTGGGGATGCTCTGCTCTATATTATATTCACCATACCAAGGGATGGCAACGATAGTGTTAAAATGTTAGTCTGGAAGAATCTGCTGGCGGTCATAGTATTTTTCAATACACTTACCTTCGTTGTATCTCAGTTCATTGAACCAGATTTACTTCTATGGCTAACTGGAAGTTTTGGGAGTTTCATGCCATTCATTCTGTTCAGTTGTTTTGCATTTATGGTGAAGAAACTTGTTACATCGTATTTTAAAGGAGGCCATCTTTTGAAAGTTCTGCAGCAAGAAACTGGTATTGGAGGTAACGAGACCAGTGCACCATCATCCATTGTCGAATCAGGAAATATTAATGAAGCAGACATGCGCATAACGTGTACTGTATGCCTTGATCGACCTAAATGCATCGTTATTCAACCATGTCGTCACCTTTGTTTATGTGAAGTGTGTACTGATATTATCAAGAAGAAGATACCTGCAAAATGTCCCGTTTGCAGGCAGAATGTTGAGGATACCATGAAAATTTTTAATTAACAGATTGAATCACATGTTGATCGAGGTAGAACAAACGATATTATGCACTCTTATATAAGCTTAGATCACGGAATTCGAAAATGTCTTCGCGCTTCAAAATTCTTTTTATTCAAATTTAAATTCACACTAAATGAGAAACCTTATTGGTCTCTTTGTTTGATAAGAAGTCTACCTCATTGCATATACGTATATATGAACTTTTGAACTGTTAAGGGGATACATGAGTTTTACCAGAAAGTGTGTTTTGGAAATGTAAATAGTGTATTTTGTACCTGTATTTATTATTTTTATATCTGTGTGTTGTGTCCGTTTCTGAGAAGTGAACTTATATTTGGTAATCAATCATGTATTTTGCTATTAATATATATATATTTGTTTACACACAAACAGCATTTCTGGCATATCTAGAGTTTACTTCCTTGAATTATTTGAACGAATCCTAAAGGGTAGCAATGATTCAAACATTGTTCTTCTAACGTTTCATATCCCCCCCCCCAACTGATAAAATTTCAACTCGTGCTCTGTGCTGTAGGATGTATTTCATTCAGTGCCTAATGTAAATGAACTCGACGAGGGGGAGGGGGTACTACAGAAAAGCCGTGTTTCTACATAGCACACCTTCATTTATTTCTGGGCTGAACTGACAACTTCTAGCCTAAATTCATCACGTCTGAGGGATGACCTCCTCCATCTGTGTTCAACTGCATGGAACATGGATAGAGAATTACCGTCCGAATTTTAGTTGAAGTACCATCCTGACATTCGCCTGGCGACAAAGGTACCATCCTAAGAAACCTTAGTCAGGGTAGTCGGTAGCGGGACTTGAACCTGCGTGTTTTCCTATTCCAGATCCAAAATCTAGCGAACGTTTCCAACTGGAACTACGGACGCCTTAACTCAGGCAGTTAGTAGAAAATGTAATAATAACTGTGTCCTGTTGCGAGCCATAGCATCCTCTGACAAATAGCATACAAATCTAACACATCGTTTAATTGCAGCAGGGACGTAGGAAACAATATTTTAAAAGTTTTCTTCTTACAGTGACGTCAAATTACCTTTTTTTACCAAGAGCGCTGTGGCGCCATCTACGTTCCAGTAAGCAACAATTAACTTATTTCCTTCCAAGTGACTTGATGACTGTCTGTCAATGTTGTTGGTATGGGTTGCATTCTATCTTTTCTCAGTTGGAAAAAGTTAATTTCATGTATAGATTAGGACAGAGAAATAAAATAAAATCTTCTTTCAACATCTATATGGTAAACAAATGCGATATATTTGGAGGGCCAGAAAGGCGAAAGCTGCGGTCCGTAGGGTTGGGAATCACTGATTAAATATAATTACGCCTAAAGTTATAATATTATGCATCATATTCTGAATTTAGGAAGGTATTGAAGTAACTGAAAAACTAACTAAGATTGTTGACAAAATCTTTCAATAAACAGCTACATGTCACATCGGAATCCTGATCCGAAAAACTAAAAGAGAAAATAACCGACTTACCACATTCTGAAAGAGTTACAAGTGGGAGAGAGAATTCATTTCATAATCCGTGGGTGGATTATTGTGGAGATCTGTGACCCTTCATCTCACAACCTGATGCAAATGATAAATAAAAGTTATCTTTTGTCTGTTAGTGGATGTGAACAATCAAATCGTTTTTTCTTAAGTTGATTTAACAACGGTTCGGTGAACCAACCAAAACAGTGATGAATCAAGGCATAGTTTCGGGAGGCCAGTGCCCTCCCGAAAGTGTTCAAGTGCCCCCTCGAAAAGTTTCTTTAAAAAATGTTCATAAACATGTGGAATAAGATTCTTTAATGATTTTTGTATTTTCACACTGTTCCTTTAAGCATGAAACACGATTTGAAGCTGCTAAATTTTTCTACTCTTGAGCAAGTGGTCATAGATTTTCTCCTTTTCTAATAAAAAATAGTTTCAAAAGATTGGAATTGTTGCGAACCGAAATTATATTGAGAGGTTTATGGTTGTTCTTCCGGTCTGGGCTTCGGCATATAAAACAGAAATAGCGACGAAAGGCGGAACTGTGGTAAACTGAACACCAAACTATTTGTTGTCACATCTTGCCAACAGGTATATCTTGGCCCTTAGGATATATTTTTCGGAATAATTAGTCATATCCTATTTTCAATAATTAGGAGTACATCCAGCAGATATGAAATCCCTTTTTATTCCATTACTCCTTAGCCCTAATCTACATCGCTAGTCCGGATTAAGAATGACTTATAAAGTGTTATTGTTGTTGATGATGATGATGAGTGTTCAGTCTGGTGGCTGGTCTAAGGCCCGAAGGGCTCCTGAGAGAAATGTACAGTCAACAGCAAAATTTGTACCGAGTTGTAAAATTTCCTCTCCGAATAACTTTGCAAGGGTGCAATGGAATTGCGCACACTTTTCCGATCTTATCAGTTTTATATGATAAGTGGCTGACAAGCTGCCATAATTTACAGGATTGCGCACAAAAAATAAAGCAATGTTGTTCAATTGAAAGAAAGAGAACAGCTCAAGCACTTGAGTGACGTTTCAAAAGGCACGGGCTACCAAAAATCTGTAAGAAAAGAGCAGCGGAATACCCGAATGAAAGGCCAAATAAAATTATTAGAAGTGAGCTCTCTAATTCAGAATATGCAGAGGAAATAACGCATAAGGATATGAAAACGTGTAGAGAAGCTTCAGAAAAAACACACCTGTTCGTCCGAGATATTACAGAGGCCATTAAGCAAAGGGTTGAAAGATAAAGTGAGTTTACTCATGATAGAGAAAAACTCAGCCACTGGGGGAAGGGGGGGGATCCAGCCTAACTTGGTGCCGGTACCAAGCCCGGGAAAATGAGGAGGGTTGACGTCAGGAAGGGCGTCTGGTATTAAAAGCTGTGCCAAAACCATGTATGATTCTTCATCTTAATGAAGCCTCGGAAACTGCTAGAGCGTACCCCGTAGGCGACGCGCAGGGTCTTCGCCCGGCTTCTGTAAGAAATGAGCGAGGGCTACCGAGTCAAGGACGGGCTCGGTTAAAGAAGTTAGTCCACGTGAACCTTAGAGTAGGCTCACTAAATGTTGGGACGATGAGTGGAAGAGGAAGAGAGATTTCAGACCTGATAGAAAGAAGAAAGTTGGGTATCTTGTGCGTGCAACAGACAAGATGGAAAGGAAATAAGGCAAAAGAGATAGCAGGCAGCTACAAGTTGCTGTATAGTGGAGCAAATGAACATGGAAGGAACGGCGTAGGGATTGTTCTTTCAAGAGATCTGAAAGATAGTGTAGTAAGTGCAAATAGAAGGAACGACAGAGTGATGAGTATCAGAATATGCATGGGTGAAATGATCAATGTAGTGTTTCCTTATGCTCCGCAAGTCGGCTGCGAGGAAGAAGAAAAGATGGAATTCTGGGAGCAATTGGACCATGAACTTCGCAGCGTACCCCAGCGGAACGAGTAATTGTGGGTTACGACTTCAATGGACATGTTGGCAGAAGCAGAGAAAGCATTGAGAGGATCCACGGTGGCTGGGGTGTGGGAGATAGGAACGAAAAAGGAGAAAAAGCAAGAAACTTTGCAACGGCATTCGATCTGGCGATTTGCAATACATTTTTTCCAAAGAAAAAGGAGCATCTCTTAACTTTCAAGAGTAGTGGGAAAGAGAGTCAAATCGATTTCATCTTGTGCGGAAGACAACATCTTCAGGAGATTAAGAACTGCAAGGTCATAAATGGTGAAAGTGTGGCTCCACAACACAGAGTGGTGATTGTGGACTGGGAGTTTGCAGGTAGAAATAATAGGAGGCCGCGAAATGGAGAGCCCGAAGTTAGGTGGTGGAGACTGAAGGAAGAGAAGCTAAGAAAATTGTTCAGGGAAGAGGTTATCGAAAGAATAAATCTGCAAGAAGAGGATGTGCGAAAAAGGTGGGATGTGAGCAGTAGGATCATGCTAACGGCCGCAGAGAAGACTTTGGGTAGAACTTCTGGGATCTTATGTATGGGATCTGATGCAAAAAATCTATGAACAAGAGAAAATGCCGACTCGGTGCAGAGAGAGTGTTATTGTACCAATTTTTAAGGGAAAAGGAGATATACAGGATTGTGGAAACTATAGAGAAATCAAGTTAATGTCACACACGATGAAGATGTGGGAGAAAATTATAGAAGAAAGATTACGAAAAGAAACATCAATAGGAGAAGAACAATTTGGATTTATACCAGGAAAAAGTACAACAAATGCAACTTTTATATTAAGGCAAACTATGGAAAAGCAAAAAGGATTGCATATGGTCTTTATTGATTTGGAGAAGGCCTACGACAGAGTACCACGTCAGAAAATATGGAGATGCTTGAGGAAGAAAATAATGCCAGAGAAATATATAAGGATAATCAAATATATGTATAGAAGACCTAGAACTCAGGTAAAAAGTATTGTGGGATTGACACGCCAAATTCCTGTTATGGTTGGATTATAAAAGGGTTCAGCCTTAAGCCCGTACCTCTTCAACGTAGTCATAGACGTTATAACTCAGGATGTGATTGATGAATCCCCATGGTGTATGATGTTTGCCTATGATATTGTACTATGCAATACTAGTAGGGTAGAACTTGAAAGGAAAGTAGAGAGTTGGAGGAAGTCTCTGGAAGATAGAGGCCTAAAGATTAGTAGAAAGAAAACTGAATATCTTGAGTTTAACGGAGAAGTGATGTTGCAAGAAGAACGATTGAATAAAGTGAAAAGTTTTAAATATTTAGGCTCAACTGTTCCTGGGAATGGCGGTTTGGACTCTGAAATAACACACAGAATTCAAGAGGAATGGCGAAATTGGAAGAAAGTAAGTGGCGTTCTCTGCGACCGCAGAATCACGGTGAAGAAAAAGGGATGATTTACAAAACAGTGGTTAGACCAGCAATGATGTACGGACCAGAAACATGGCCAATAAAAAAGCACAAGAGATTAGATGTCACCGAAATGAGAATGCTACGCTGGATGTGTGGGATAACAAGAAGAGACAGAGTGAGAAATGTTAGAGTAAGAGGTACAACCAAAGTTGTAGAGATATCTAAGAAGAGAAGAAAGAAGATTGCAGTGGTATGGACATGTAATGAGGAGAACAAATGACTATTATGTAATGGCAATGGACGTGGAGGGCAAGAAAGGTAGAGGGAGGCCAAGGAGGAAATGTATGGATAGGGTTATGAAGGATCTCGAGGAGAAAGGTTTGTCAGGGGAAGAAGTTCAGGACAGGGCTTTGTGGATAACCGTCGACCCCATGTAGGCGGGAAAAGACTGGGAGAAAGAAGACTCATGATGGAGAAAAGTTTGTGTTTGTAAATGAAGAAGCTAAGATTATCGTCCTAAATTGTGCAAGAAATATGAGGTATGTACAATGATAACATTTACTGCAATTCACAGTGTATGTAATGTAATTTAGATATACTATGTTCCGCGGTATAAGGAATTTCGTTCATTTTTTTTATGATAATGTTTTTGAAAGTTGATACCATACTTCATTTCAATATTGTTGGTTGTTTCTTTTATATATATATACTTCCTTTTCTTGCTTTTACATATAAGCTTGAAATTTTAAACTTAATAAGGAATTGATACACTTGTTAAATAAACAGATAGAATAAAAGCTTGAATAATCTATATTAAAGTTTAAAGCGTGTTTGTATGTCTCATTATCAGGTTTTTATAATAATTTAACTTTAGTATTAGTGTTTATAACATTATAATGCAAATGTAGAAACTACAATTTCCGTTTGGCTTTTCACATTTATGTCTGAGAGAAGTGATTTTGAGGTGTACGCTGAACGTTTTCTTATGTTCCTCGTCATTTTCATCAGTTGTATACTATTCACGCATACAAAAATAAGAATAAGCAAACTTATAAAGCATTGTGGGAAATGATAAGAAGTTTAGAAGCTGGAAAAAACTTGAGATCGATCCATTTAGACTTTGAAACTGCAGTTCACGAAAATATCAGGGAGATATTTCCAGGATGTGAGACCATTTTGTGACGAATTTCTTTCCCTCTTCTACTCGGAAGAAAGAAAAACCTGGTTTGCGCACAAATGTTAACGTTGGATCAAAATGTGTGCGCAAAACAGGTCAATCGAGATTGTGCGCAATTCGGGATCTAAAATGTGCGCAATTCCGTTGCACTGCTTTGGGATAGACAGATATGGTGACCACATTTTCTCACCTCAGTCAGAATTCGGGGGACAGGTCTTACTCGGATCGAATACACCTTTTTTTGCGGTGAAGGTCAACCAAGGAAGAAGTTTTAATCAGACCATAAATTTGGCTTAAAAGTGCGTTTTATTAAAAACTATATTTGTTTTAATAATTATAAAAAAAAGCACCGACTTCAGACCTTTAAAATTTCCTCCCCTCTTGGTGTTGAACCGTCAAATAATTCACTGATTTATTTCTTAAAATATAATTCTTTATTAATTATAATTAAGCTGTTATTAATTACTTTATCACTTATTTATTAATTACAAACTTTCAGGAGTACTGTAGTAAAACAAATGTAAAACTTACGAGTACTTGAAATGTCCGTATCAAATGAAATTATTATAGACTATTTGTGTGAAATTCGAGACTTTTAATACTTTTCCGGGACAGGTTACGCCAACCAGTTGTTAGTATGGACACCTGAGAGTAGATCTGTACGATATCCGGTTTTGAATATCGAAATTCGATATCGATCAAATATGAAAATCGATCGATATATCGAAGATTTGGTAATATATCGATCGATGATATTGAAAAATATCGAAAAATATCGAAGTATCGAAATATAAAAATATCGGAAAACATCGAAGTATCGAAATATAAAAATATCAAAGTATCGAAAAATATCGAAATATCGAAAAATATTGAAGTATCGAAAAATCGAATTCGATATTTGTAAAATATCGAAATTTCGATATTCACAAAATATCGATCGATCGAAATATCGCACAGTCCTACCTGAGAGGAGCAATATATTAGGTGTGAACTGAACTCGAGTTTAGAGTCAAACGTTGAATTCCACCTAACAGAATGGAATGAAATGGTTTCTTTGGAAGCGAAAAGGGGCTCACCAACTACCCCTGCCTTGCCCGTTCCCTATGAAAGAAGTGGATGAATACAAAGCTCGGGAATTGCTTATTTAAAGGATACTCGAACTACAGCTTTAAGTTGGAATCAAATATAAAGTTTATTTACAAAAGTTTCATAGTTGAAAGTTGTATACAAGTTGTTAACAATCCAACTATCTCGGATATGGGCTATTCAACTAAGTTCAGAACTGCGGGGATTTCTTTTATCAATTCTATCAAGTTCAGCAATTCTATCCGATAGGGTTTGTGATAGAATTTCATTGTAAAACTTCTAAGTTTGGAGAATAAGAACTGTTTCAGAATAGAAGTTGTTCTGGACTTACCTTGTAGGTTAGAAGATGTTGACTCTTCGATCTCTAAGGTGGATTTGTGTCGACCAAGGTCAAATGACCGGTTTATATATACATTATAGATCAGAGCATCCTGGATTCTTCTACTGATATTGACGCAAATCTAAGCTTTTACCGCTATGTGCTGAGATTAGATGGTGGGGAGATGGAACTTCAGTTATTCTGGCTTTTCAGTCTTGAAGCGAGAATATTATTCAGAGTTTGTATACTTTCTTAGGCTGTATTTTCACCACAAGAGAATTAACTAATAAAGGTAATCACTCTTATTCTTCTTTTGGGGAAGGGTAGAACCTCTGCATAGCAGCTAAATCAGAGATTGTGCATCCTTGTAGCTTTAAATTAGGAATGTAAAAATGCGCCCGTAACACTACCCTACAATTCGGGACGTATGGTCACCCTATTCATAGACCGATTTGGGTACAGTTTGCTGTAACTTAAAGAAAACGTGATTTTTTTTTATTATTTTTTTTATTTTTTGTAAGTTACACAAAACTGTACTCAAATCGCGGTCTATCCATTCTTAAGTTATTCGGGAAAGAAATTTTAAAACTTGGTACAAACTTTTGGTACAAAACTATTTTGATTCTTAGTATTTTCGTTCATATCTTCTAAACAATAACTAGTTATATAAAATTAACTTTCACAAACTATAGTAGAAGTTTGTCATACATGATAAATTAACCGTTCTTCTTTTATAAGGTCAGTTGTTTGTATAGGTACGGTAAAGTGTGTGCCCTCCCGAAGCTGGATAATCCTAACCTCTCCCGGAGAAAGACGCCTGAATTCAACACTGAACCGAAATATTAAAACCGTCTTCAGTCAACTGGTCGAATATCATCATTAATATAGTTGGTTAGTGTGCATTATTTCATTCCAATACAGGTTAGGTTGTGTTAGAAATTTCAGAACATACTCTTTACGTATACCTTTGGGCTAGACCTTTGATTAGAGTCACGCTTAAGGTCTATTCATACACGTCCACTGCAGTGGCTTACCCAAGCCACCTGGATTTAGGGTTCAAGGCACTCTGAGCACAATAAATTTTGGTGCTACCTCCCGCTTTCTCTCGACCCGCCAATGTGATTTTAATTATCTATACTGGTTTGTAGTCGTCTCGCCGAGAGTTTTCCAACGACACATCAGATACCTTCGTAGCACTAGTAGTTACTGAGTTGAAAATTGCCTACTCCCGTATTTCCGGACCAACCCCTGAGATCTGGATGAATGATACGGGTTTAAAACAAACCGCGCCGTATCCAAAGACACACAAACCATCTTCTTAGCTCGAGTAGTTCTTGAGTTGTCGACACTCCGACGGACGGACAGAGCGCTTTTGATACACTTGCGATCTCTTCTTGGTAGAGTTTTTGGCGTTTTATTTCCAAGACTGGAACTAATCTTTGAAGTAGCAGGTAATTAAGAAACAGACGAGGTCTGTCGATAACTCACTAAGCTTTGAGTTTTTCGTTGGACTATTTTTATCTTTCTCTGTGTGATTTTCACAACTCTTGGGGGAAATGTGTGATTTTCACAATTCTCGGGAAGAATTTGTGTTTTTCACAACTCTTGGAAAGAATTTGTGTTTTTCACAACTATTGGGAAGAATTTGTGATTTTCACAACTCTCGGGAAGAATTTGTGATTTTCATAATTCTCGGGAAGAATTTGTGATTTTCATAATTCTCGGGAAGAATTTGTGATTTTCACAACTCTCGGGAAGAATTTGTGATAGTGGCAGTAGCCAGTTCTAGTAGCTTAACTAAGGATGTGTGGGCCTCCCCGCAACAAATCAAAATGGCCCCCACAAGTTACTGAACTTCAAAACTAAGCTTCGTAAGTAAGCCCCCTTCCACCGAAGGTCCCCTCCCGCATTGCGGTTCCTCCAGTGGCCAGTACTCAACACTCGTCAACAATAAAATGTGTTGGACTTTATTGTTGTCGGAAAAGAAAAATCGAAAGATGTAAGACAACTTACAAAATTCTCCCGATTACAAATAGGCGTAAATTGATTTACGCCTCTTTGGTGTCTGAAGTATAATCCTTTTATGAGATACATCTTTCTATTTTCTATTCATAGCTTCTACATTAATGGGATGGACTTATCCCAAAAAATTATTTTTTTTACTTACTTACTTACGCCCTTTCGTGAACTTGACGACGAAATATTTCATGAATATTTTACAAACTTTTCAAAAGTGTTTTTCATGAACATGTTCTCCGCACTTCACTTTGAAATGTTTGTAGAAATATTAATGAAAGACATTTATATTCAGCACTCCTAAATTTCTGCAAAATGAAAAATGGCGTGTGAAGATTGTTTATGAAATAGAGTCCTGACATCTATACTTCCACAGAAACGTCCGGCGGATAAGGAGGAATGCGAATACTTCATAACATATCTAGATATAAATACGAACATTAAACAAAAAAAAATCATGAAAATCTGCCCAGTAGAAATCTGGGCGACTGACTGGACAAAGATTTTTCAGAAATATCTCCCACAAGAAATGTATAAGAAGGAAATAGCAATTCGGTTTTATTTAAAATTGTCTTGGAGGACATGGATGCGAATTCTTCATAAGTAAAACATAACTAGGCGTAAATACGAACATTTTAAAATTGAAATCATACAAATCGGTCCAGTAGAAATGGCTGGGTGACTGGACAAATATATTTTATGAAACTATTTTAAATATATAGCTTCCATTTAACTGCACTATTGCCACATTTTTTTAATCCTATGTTCTAGAACAGTGGCTTTCAACCGCCGGTCCGCGAATATTTAACGATCCTCGGAAAATAAATAATTTAATTATAAAATATTAATTTTGTAAAATTTTTGACAGCTCAAACTTGAGATTAAAGTTTATATTTTCTTTTCAAAACAATTAGAATTTGAAAATGTGGTGGCATCTTTTGAATGTCAAATAAATCTCTAACTTACTGGCATCTTCCCGGTTCTTCAACGGTTCCCCCCCATAGCTTGCCAGTCTGTAAGTATCAAAAGGTTGACAACCACTGTTCTAGAGTATTTATATGACCATATTCGTCACAAATGAAGCGTACATGGAAAGCAGGGACAATGTGTATGAAAGGTGATTTCTCGTAAAATTCATTTTCAAGTATATTTCTTCCATTTACTCCCATATATTCACATTCTTAAAACCGCTATAACTTGATTTTGTGAACTTTTGCATTGAAACTTTCTGAGGTGTCATTGTGTAGTACTTGTTAAGAGCAGCGGCGTATTCTCCATGAATGCAAGGCATGCATTGAATGCCTTCGGATTGTAGTTTATTTATTTTATTATTTTCCAAGGAGAAAATTAAAAAGATTTTAAAACATTACGAAACTTCACCTGATTGATATCCTGGACCAGAACCCGCAATGCGAAAGCTGGCAGTAAATAGTTTAGTAAACTGTTTACGTGTTTCGCTGCAGTATTCTCGTCTATGTATGTGGGCGTCTACTCAAGATCTTTGTCTTCCGCTTGCCTGTGAACGTATGTTTTATTGGATGAAAGACGGGGGAGAAATCCAAAATACATGCAACGCTAAAAGTTGCGTTCAGCATAGTTGCCATCCAGATGAAAGAGTGTGTGTTGTAGCGCTGCCAATGTATGTGGAATTCTTCAAAAGTATGTAATTTTGACAGTTGTGTGTAAATTGCGTGGAATGGAATGCTGTGTGGAATATATGTGGATTTTTGTATTTCCAGAAAAGGATAAAAGTTATGAAGTAACCCAATTACTTGCTCCTTAGTGGCAGCTGTAATTTCCGTGAGCGGCAACAGATGATCATTCTTGTTTCAGATTCTTTCTTGCTCTCTATTTCTTGTGTATACATGCCGCGCCATCCTATTCTTTTTCTGTAGGAAAATATAATTTACCACCAAAACGAGAAGAAATTATCACCTTTTCGGTTCACTTTTTCCTGAGCTCGTTGTTGAAAACTGGCATTTGATTGAAACACTTGTAAATCACCTGTGAAACTAACCATGTGTCGAAATTTGTTACTCGAGGTCAATGACAGTAAGAAAGAGGGAATGCAAGTTTGTAAAGAGCAATTAGATGGAAGTCATCTCTAATTCCCATATATATTTTTTATAATAATAATAATAACATTGCATGCTCAACCTTAAAAGTCAGGATACACCACTGGTTAAGAGTGAAAACTCATTAAAAAAAAAATAGTGCACATTCTCCCTACCTTCCCTGTACGCTTCAAATGTTACTTTGCATAATACACTTAGTACGGTATGTAAAAATTCTTTTGTTTGATATATATATATCGTTATATTCCTTGAGTATGTGGTTAATTCTGCATTCAGGTAGAGTCGAATTACACAGGAATTGCCTTTAGCCCATCACCAGTTTTATTACACAGCGTACAAATCCATTGATAAAAGAACTATCCTTTACAAGAATTTGTCAGTTAATAAAAAGACCGTCCCTTACGAGAGTATTTACAGAGTAGTTTACAGCTTTAACTTCTTCTTTGGGTGATTGCCTCAGAGAGGAGAATTAGGGTGAGGTTTGCAACAATCCGTAGCCGACTGTGTGCGGAAGAATGACACCAGTCCGTAGCCAACTGTATACCGAGGTAGTACCAGTCCGTCGCTGTGTACGGGTTTAAGTCTAGGTAGCACACTAGCCCGTAGCCAACTGTGTGTGTTAGGTTTCAGAAGGAAGCATACCAGCCCGAGCACTGTGTATGCAGGAATTTGTTCCGACTCCGTTGCAAGTCGTGAACGGTTTAGGGAGAGCGAAGACAACCACCCAGGTGAGCGAGTGATAGTTAGGGCTGCATCGATGTTTTATAGCTGTCTTCTTGAGGTGTGGTCCTCCAAGCTACTCCTACTTCGATATCAGCTCCATCTTCTGTTATCTGAAGTATTGTCGTCTGCTGGTGCTTATGTGACTTACTTTTTATTTACATTGCGTCACATGATTGTTTAATACGTGTAGTACTCACTTTACTACAATGTTTCTGCTTTTGAAATGTGAATCACGTGTCGGAACACGCAGATCATTGCAATATTGCAACTAATACGCACATTTGCTCAAAAACAGCAAGTTATGAAGCGTACGTGCTTTTCGATAAACACTTCCGAAACAATTTGTATACTTCGTTAAATCAAGTACAAGTACATTACTCATGTTGTGAGCATTTTGTGCCAACTGAGCTACGACCACTCAGCAAAAGTGCACATGTATTCAACGTCGTAGAAATATCGAGAACCGGGCGAATGAAAAACTGTAAAATATATATATATATATATATATATATATGTATGTATGTATGTTTGGAAAAGAAGTTTCCTTTCTTTCTTTTTTTTATGCGCATCGTTTCCTCAAAACAAATAGCCTCGGAGCAGGTCTGACGTCATCTTTGTGAGTGTTCATTAATTTCGTCCATGACTGTACATTTATTATTATTAGAATTGGTATAACACTTATTTATGATTATATTTTGATGAGAGTCTAAGAAATCCTTCGAATAATTAATTTAATTAATTAATTAACAATTATAATTTTAGTTTGTTTTTTTACAACAAAGCACAAAACGAAAATTATTTAACAAAACCCTGTTGTTATGGCAACAATGTAGGGGATAAATCAAAATGCCCTCAGTGTAAACGCACCTCTTTTTTTACTTTTTTTAAAATTAAAATTCGAAGTAAATTTGGGTTCATCTTTTTGATTATTTATCTTTTTACAAATTATGACCCATCATGAATACTATTTTACGGTCCAGCATTTGTCAACTTCGCAGTTTAGTGTCCACGTGTAGAATAAGGTAAGTTTTCATTACTATGTATCTCCTTTTCAGTGTTTGTTCCATGATTTTTTTTCTTTTTCTTTTGTAGCGATTAGTCGTTAATATAACTTTAATTTAAACAGTTGAATGGAAGAGTGATATTATTAGAATGAAATTCATATGCAAATATATTTCTTTGGAATAGAACTTCAACTGGTTTCAGCATCGCTTCAATTTGTACACAGCAGGAAAAAATAAGTGCTTTGTCCTTTTTTTTTTCCTCACGAGAGTTCGTTTTAAAAATTCATAAACAGCGTTAGGTATACCTACACATTGTAATAAAAGATTTGCTTGTATACCATATTGTAAGGCCTGTAGGCATCTAAGGCTCAGGCCGGGATAGGGGAGGGGAAAGGATTTCGAAAAGGTGTCGGCCAGGATCAATGTTGAAGGTGCTATCCCGGCATTTGTCTGGTGTGACTGAGAAAAGATTCTGGAAAAAAACTGTCAAGATGGCCAGAAATGGACAAAGTGCATTTTTTTTCGCTGTGGTTCTTCATTTTAGGAATTCTGGGAGATTTCCTCTACTTCTGAATATTGGGAATTCAAGCAAGTGATATCTTTTTACTGCTGTCAGTATTACAGTTTAGTTATCTTTTTTACTTTGCAATGTTAACTGTAGTGCTGTTTGGATAACTTCATAGTGAATATTCATAGTTTTAACAAATCCATCGTTGCCAGCTCTTAACGATGAAAAGTAGCTAAACTCTACGTTCAAAGTAACTATAAACAAAGCCACTAAATGTGTTTTTGTTTACTGGTAGCATAGAAAATGTTCTTCTTACAACGTACTACAATACACAATAAATAGATATTTATCGACAACGTATTATAGCAAGAAATAAAAAAGAAACGAAAATGTCCCAAATTTCTGAACTGTATGATTCTAAGAGTACATTACTCGCTTGAATTACGACTGCTACTGCTGTACCTTGTTTCAGTCGATTTCTGAATTTTCTATATCCTATTAAAAGAAAAAAAAAAATCTTTCTCAGCTTCATCATATGTACAAATAAGAAAAATGAATTAACAAAATCCCATCATTCTTTGTGTTAAGGATCTCTTCGAGGAATCCTTACAATCCTAAAACTTTATTTGAAAGTCTCGTTTTTTTTTGTTTTTTTTTTAAAAATGATTTTCCTTTTCATCCCAGTCGGAGTAGATGGGGAAGAACTAATCATTTCTTTTAAACCAGTCATTGAACTCTTGGGAAGGGTGTAGATAACTGGCCCACCCTGTACTATTGCATTAAGAATGTTTTCACATTCCTCGCAATAGCATTCCTTACGTAAGTAGTAACTTTGTTTTTTGTTTTCTGTTTCTAACATAAATTAATCTAATTTTTCCTAGCCTGAACTCAGTCATGTATTGACCAGTTCCCTACACCCTTTCCTTTGAAGACATTAAACTATTAAAAAACCATCAAACAATAGCTTCGACAATCTAATTTTGGGACTTGGATGTTGGTTGGAGTCTGTGATTGATTTATTTTACAAATTCTACATAATCTAACCTAATAAATAACTCCCTTACAAATTCCATATATAATCTTTTATTTAATTATTGGTTTTACACTGTGGAAGGATACTTACAAACAGATCTGAATGTAACTTCTAGGTAAATGATAAAGTTTGAATCTTATAATTATTATTAGTATTATTACTAAAAGCCTCATGGCAGACTACTTAATGCAATTTTATACTTTAAATTTAATGATAATGTGTATATACATATATATAATAATAATAATAAATCACAGCCATATTCAATGCACTACTGGATGAGGCCTCTCCCGGAGGGAGGAGGTGGTCTACTGCTCCCACGCTGACCAGACGTGGTGGGAGAGGAGAGCCGAAGCTCTCAACTGTGATCGCTACCTCTTTATTCAGGTAGCTCCCCAACTGGCCTCACGACGCTGGGTGGACGCCGCACATCTGGAGTACTACAACGGTCACCCGTCCAAGCACTGACCAGACCCAGAGCTGCTTGACTTCGGTGATCTTACGGGAACCGGTAGACCAGCTCGGCTAGGGTCCCACATAGCAGAGTACGTCTCTGGGACGTCCCATTTAGATCCCATTACCGTCAGAATGGTCCTGCTCCCATAGCGATGTCCTAAGGACGTCCGTGGGATAACTCTGTGGGCAATACAAACAGTTCATCCCGTATGGAGGTCCCCTGGATGTCCCCCAAAAATCCGTGCGGGATTACCTACCTGGAATTTCTATAAATTAAATCGACCTCACTATTATTATTATTTAATTAATTATAACTATACGAAGGATATGACTTCGTATAGTTATACGAAGGATTAATTATAACTATACGTCCCATGGATGTAAACGGGACTTAAACAGGACGTTCTACGGACGTCCCGATATCCTGCCAAAAAATCCGTCAGATATCCCTGGGACGTCATTTTGCTATGTGGGGTGTTGCCCATATATATATATAAGTTTCAACGTAGTACCTGTTTTGGTAGAAATATAAAGATTTTATCCCAGGTGGTGGAGATATTCAGAATCAAGAACCAGGGATGAAATCCTCACGCACCAGGGAAAATCCTAGGCATCCCTCCTGGCAAATCGAACACTGATATATATATAACCGAATGTGTCTGCCTGTTTATTTGAACACGAAATAAATCTACATGCATTCATTGATTTCAACAAAATTTTGCATACGTGTTCAAAATGAAGATGCTTTATGTATCGAAAGACCCAAATGGCAAATAAGAACATAGTTAGATATTTGGAGCAAGTAATGAATGTAGAAATGCATTTGCGACAAAATATTTTATTGTTAGCCATTGTTGCCTTGAAGGAAGGGGGCGGGGGAAATATTTTCCACTGTCCCTATGTAACATTGATGGTGGCAAAATACTTCATATATATATATATATATATATATATATATGTACCATAGAACCAGTTCCATCTGCCCGTCTTCTTCCGTATTATGTGAACACGCCTTCGGCGAAATGTTGCCACATTTTTATTATGTTTGAAATGTAAGTTCATGTACGTCTGAAATGTATCATTTTCCGCCTAATTTTACCATCTACGTCCATACGGTTAGATTAGATGGTAAATTGCTATTATATGATATTTAGACGTTTTATATCCACTGCTGAATGAAGGCCTCCCTCTATTCTTTCCACATATCTTCATACAGATAGCTTCGGAAAAGTGTTTGATTTAGTCTATCTATCCTTCTAGCATTTGGAAGTCGTCTAGAACGTTTCTCTTCTCTGGAAATCGAATGTAGAACATTTATCGTCCTTTTTCCATCAGTTCGTCTAGCAATGTGACAGTCCTATCCCCACTTCATCTTCTTCGCACTTGATTACGTCTTCTACCTTTCTTTGGGAGCGAATCCACTCATTTCTTTTCCATATAAAACTGATGGCAGATTATGTATTCACATTCGTCATGTAGTATTTTGGTATTTTGAATCAAAGAATTTATAGGCTCGAATTATAACTTGCGTATATTATTACGCTCTAGAATTGAGGGACTCAGTGCATAAGGAAGCTTTCGCTCAAACTAAACAACGTTGTGACTACCAATTATTTGTATTCGATTATCATTTCACTACAATTTGATAATAACTGATGGTGTCTCTGGGGATTTATCCGACAAGAAACAGTGTTCATCAATGTTTATAGACAAATGGGAGACGTTCACAAGTAGACGGTAATCACATGAAGTAAGGAAGTAAGTATTTCGTTCCATATACCATACAAGATTGTACTTATTCGTACATTGTTGTGTAGAGCGTGTCATAAAGTAAGAATATTATAACGATATAAACATTGCATGACCAAATTTACAAAAGGAATTTTACCTTTAGGAATTGGTACATTGTTGCTTTTCCTGTCTGCTGGCGTCTTATTACGTGTTCCAATGCGAGAATAAACACGGTTGGAGCCAGTCCACGTTCTTGTTTCAGGGCATTCTTCACAGCAACATTTTCAGTTGTGAGTGATCCTATCTTCATATACGATGTTCATTCATTATTAGTCAGTGATAGCGTGTTCAGTTTTGACGTGTACCAGATTTCCACGTGTTTGCTGCACCAAAATTCATGAATTTTGAATTTGAATTTATTTTAAGCTCTTTAGGCGGTTGAGACTCAGACCAGAATAGGGTGGAAGAGAGGGTGTTGGAAAGTATACGGCCAGGACCTATTTTGTAGGTACCATCCCAGTATTTGCCTGGAATGACTAACGAAGAACCCTGGTGAAACCTCAATCAGGATGGTCAGCCACTAGGATCGATCCCAGGATATCCCTAATGCAAGCCATCTCTCTACCACTGAGCCACACCAAAATTCATGAAATTGTCACTATATTCCTGAATGGTGGCGAGAATATATGACACGGAACTCCATAAACTTGACATATAGAAGAATAGGTACTTAAATGTCCAGGACGATTACGTGTAAAAATAACCTAACCTATCTAAATACAAAATAATAGAAATGTGTTCATTATAACACTCCAGTGGTTTCTTTTTCAATTCCGAACTGGTACTACTTCCTGGATGATCATCACATATTATTTTCTCTAGACAACTGAAAGTTAATTTATTGTCAATCCCATAAAATGTGTCTTCTCCGGAATTCTCGAGTACCTCAACTTTAAAATATATATAGGTAAAATTTGATAGAAACCCCGCCCGCAAACTCTACATATACCCACAATTTTGGCTTTACAAGCCCGAAACTGAAAATCTTGCCAGAATTCTCACAAGACAAAGAAAAATTTAATAATAATTATAATTTATCATTGACAAAAATGACTTGGAAAACTGTTAATTTTTTCTACATAGTCATCGTACACGGATCATTATGAATTACCGATTTCTTTATACCTATCTCGTGAAAATCTTCGAATTACACCCCTACTTAGGAACCTTTGCTTATCATCAGTTCATCATCAAATTAGAGAGATTGTAAGGGAGGAGAGAGAGTATTGCGCGTGCGCATAGCAACACTTAACCTGCCAGGTGACCTGTCTGTTCGATCGTTGCAGGTTAACTTTCGATACAAGCAACATATCTGCTGTTAACAATGAGTGTTATCGGTACAAAATCCCACCAAACAAGCCTATTCTCACGCTTAGCAACTATCGCATGTTTCTACACCTAAGGATAAAACTCTCTTTCCACGCGCTTCAAGAGCTGTTGATGAACTGATCACAGAAGTTATTAGGTGACTACAATCCTGGTGGCAGGGCTCTACGATATGGGGTATGAAGAATAACAGATGTCCTACTGTACTAAATGCAGCCTGGTAAGATTCTATGAATGTGCAGAAAAACAGCAATATTTCCAGATATATTTGTCACTAATATATTTTACTTTTTTACCTGTTTGCTCTGTGATTGCTGTCTGACCAGACTTTACCTTAAAAAAGCGAACCTCGCATTTTCCCAATCGAGCATAGTGAAGCGGGAGCAGAAAATATTATTGGTTGATCTTTAAGAGTCTTTCTTCTGGGCGAAACACATAGACGTTCTAATTCCTTAATCTTCTCCCGTACACACCATATTGCACGGAATCGGTCAGGCTAATAACCAGTCAACTAACACATTTTAACGCTTTTAAGTTCCTTTGATCAGACCCGTAACATCAACTGAAAGTTAAAAGAGTAAGTCAGTGACAACTCCATGAAAAACAATGAACTAGGTGCTGAAGTTGTAACTCAAGTCAGAAGTTAGTCAACTGTGTCTAACCTCTGGGTTTTGCATTAAGTTGACATATATGCTAGTCTCCATAAGATTGGTTCTTGACCTAACCCATTGAACCATGTTGATGATCATTGCAGTGATTATTAAGAATGAATTACTCTATAATTTACTTGTTATGTCCTTCAGTTCCAGGTTGATAGGAAGCAGCTCTTTTGGAAAAGGTGGAGGAATAGGAACCGATTTTATTGCTCCAAAGTTAGCTACACCAAAGGCGCCTTTCAAGACTCACAAGGGAGTGGTTGAATGTATCAAACCTTGTCCTCCTCCTCCTCCACCATTGCCGAAAACAGGTGGAGTGCCTCTATGCCCTAATCCACCACCTCCTCCGCCAGATCCCACAGAAGCTTGCAAAGAGCATTTGGGAGGTTCTTCTCTTTCTAAAATCAAGAAACCACCGGGTCTGCAAGAGTGTAGCGGTGAAGTAAAAGAAGAAGAAAAAGTGAAATACTGTATACGTCTGAAGGAACGGGGCAAGAAAGGATCGCCTGGGCAACGTGGAGTAAAAGGCGATCAAGAGTGCGCAACGGAGGAAAAAATATGCAAACGTCCAGGAAAGAGAAGTAAATCAATATGTGGTAAAAAGAGCACTGCTGCAGATAAAGAAGTAGTTTGTGAACCCAAATATCTAGGACCAGCTGTGCTTTATCCTCCATTACCAGCCAAAGTGAAATGTGGAGCAGAGAAACCTATCAAGAAGTCCAAACCAAAACCGTCCCAAAAACATAAATTGGGTACAAATCCTCCATTGCCCGTTGTTTTCAAGTGTGGAGAAGATGAACCTTCCACAAAGCAAACTCCCAAACCATATTGTGATATGAAAGCTGCTAAACGATCTTCTTCGCCGAGCATGTTGAAATCCGGAAAGAAGGAGGCATGTCCATGTAAAGAGAAAAAACCACCGAAGGGTAAACCATGCAAATCTACCTGTCCTGGTACTAAATCCGCTCAGAGAGCAAAGAGTCCACCACCATGTGAGGTACGAAATGTAAAACTTATGGATGATAAAACTATTATGCCGACTAAAAGCAAGCCCGCATGTGCTCCAGTTAGTAAATCTAAGAAAAAGGTTTCTCCATGTGGATCTAAATCCGGCAAAAAAAATTCGCCTCTGTCAGGTTCAAATTGTGATGATCCAACAACGAAAAGTATGTCAACATCTGCAGTAAACACCTCTAAATCATCTCCTGAAATTAAATGTCCAGCGCCAGTAGGCCAGGGATCACTGTCGTTATTAAAAAGAAGTCAATCATTACCAGCCGTTTGCAAAGATGGCTCCAAGCCTGAGTCCAAAAAAGGAACCGGTTCTAAACCTAAGCCCAAAAAAGAAACCTGTTCCAAGCCTGAGTCCAAAAAAGGAACCGGTTCCAAACCTGAATCCAAAAAAGAAACCGGTTCCAAACCAGGTCCAACATCAAAAGATCAGAAATCGGAAAAAAGTCTTCAATCACAAGGCGACTGCAAAAGCAAACCTGAGACTAAAGAAAAACTCGGCACCAATCCACGATTGCCAGTACATAAGCCATGTGCCACGAAATCGAAAGACAAATCTGCAGATACTTCCAAAGCTAAAGTGGAAAAGAAACAGTCCCCTCCAGCGAAGACTCCAGGACAGTCTTCTAAGTCTGCCGCAAAGCCTTCTAAGTCTTCCGGCAAGCCTGCTAAACAACCGTGCCCGCCTGTGATTAAACATCCCAAGAAAAGTGGCAGAAAAAGGTGCGGTAAATCAGCTGGCTCCAAGAGTGGCTCCAGTTCGAAACCTCCTCCTAAACCTAAACCATCTGGTTCCAAAGGTGGCTCCAGTTCAAATCCTCCTCCTGCACCTAAACCATCTCCTTGCCGCGGTGCCTGCACTCCAAATTCACCAGGTGGACCTAAATCGTCCGGTTCAAAAAAGAGTGTAAAGGCAAAGTCAGCATGTGGTCCTAAGTTGTGTGGTTCCAACACTAGTTCCAATTCCATTTCACTTTGTGGTCCTACGGCATTGTGTTCAGAAAACATTGTAAAGATACAGTCAATATGTACATCAAGATCTGAATCGCCAGGATTGAACAAATCAGCTAAAGTAAACTGTAACTCTCCATGTCGCCCTAAGTCAGCAGAAAGTGAAATTTCGATATGTGGTTCCAAACCACACACCGATGACAGATCTAAGTCTCCATCTCGATTTATAACAAGAATTGGAGAAATATCTTCATTTTTATGTGATGCGAAATCTATAAATCTTGACAAGTCTGTATCTTTTTGCGGTGACTTAAAGAAACCGAAATCATTGGTGGATGTCTGTAGTGAAATTGGCGGTCAAATGTTGAAGACATTTGGTTCAGCTGCACAAATAGGGGAAAAATTAGCTTCAAAAGTTCAAGCAAGCTCGGAACGTGGATGTGAATATTCTCTTCTGTCTAAAGACGTCGTGGGGCAGAAGAAAGAATGTGAAGCTGATGGTGGGGGAGCTTTGATTCCTGTACAGAAATGTAGTTCCTTACAAACCATATCATCTTGTAAGTCTCCCATGATGGTATCACCAAATAGGAAAATGGTTAATGACGTTTCAAAGAGCCGTTGGAAAGGTAAAAACATTAAAGTGGTCGTTGTAGGAGCAGGAATGGCTGGTCTGTCGGCAGCGAGAAGACTTGTGAATTGTGGAGTGAAAAACGTAGCCATCTTGGAAGCAACTGACAGGTAATTTTATTTTCTTAATTCTTTTTAAAGTAATTTCTAGTATTTTTTTTTAATATTACTGCATAGAGATACGATAAAAAAGCCCCAAAAATTGTTCAATGATAGAACATGAATCCATAGGTTTTAGCAGCTAAAATTGAGTATAGTTTCTCATGTCAGGATGATTTCGTGGTAGGCCTACTAGGCCGTAACGTACAGTGCCCTCTACAGAGGAGTCGCTGAAAAATCGTGGAGGAAAATGATAGATAGACAAACATATATAGATAGAATCTGCTTCTGTTGCCTATAAACGATGACACTAGGGAATATTTCCTTGTATGTTATTCAATTAATTACCGATCTACATGTGACGTAATTATATTAGTAGCATTTTTTTTAGTATTTAGACGTCTTTAGTTCTTAGACGTATTTAGTATTTATTTAGACGGCGACAAACTACAACGCTATGGGTATTTGTCGCTCCTTGGTAAAGCTTTACATTCATATTATTAAGAAGTTGAGAGAAAAGGAACGGTATTTGAATTTGAATTTATTTATGGCCTTTAGGCAGGGATAGGGTAGGAGGAGGCTGTTGTAAGAAAGTCGTCCAGGGTGTAGTTTGAAGGTTTCATGTCGGTATTTACCTGGTGTGATTGAGGAAAACCTCAGTCAGGATGATGAATGGCACTTATTAAGCAGAATTGGATGAATGAAATAAATAAATAGGTCCAGACATCAATGAGCTATGATCATGAATTGCGGCGTAGCAATATTACTCGGGGCCCCGGTCAAGGTTAGCCTAGACTTCAATTTATTGCATCTTTATATTTAAACATGGATTCATTATAATTATTTATAATAGAAATTCCAGCACCAGCATAAATAGTAAAAATAAAAAAATAGTTACATTAAAAACTGAACCTTTACATTTTATAGTTATTTCACTCACCGTTAAAACGCTCCTCTCTCTGCTTTTCTTGGAGCTGAACTCTCTTATGACTTCTGAATAGTCCAAAGATGAGGTGAGGGAATATTGCTCTCTATGGACAGAACTACAAGTCCCTAGAACCATTCCTGTGTCATTCTGTCATGGTTGTGGAGTCTATTTGTGACTAGAGATAGGATAAGCACCCGAGGTTGAGCCATTCTCGCGCATGCGCATTACTCCTTAAAGATAAATATTACTTCCAACCATGTGCTTCCACTTGCTATTTTACCATATTGCTAAATTGTCGGAAAGCTAATCCAAGGAACACGTGTTCGAACCCTGGTGTAGTCTTTTAGTTTTTATTTCTTAATGAAAATTACTTTTTTTTTCTTTTTTATATATATATAAACGCATTAGGAAATTTAATAAAATAAATGAACAAACACATGTGGAGGTTAGGTAAGTCAGGTTCGGTATTTTTTTTATTGCACACGCGATTAACTTGTGTTTTCACAAGATGCCGTTCCTGTCGCTAGTCACTAGTGTGAAGTCTTAAACTCATTTTTTTTTAAGTGCGCCAAATTGGCACATTCGCCCGACATCGCGATGAAAAGTATACGATTGTAACACACCTTTGTCTCCTTCGACCAAATGAACTGAACTGGAAAAATTCGATTCATTAATATCAGCATAGTTGTCCAGTGCAGTGGCTTATCATCCATTTGCGCATACTGTAGCGAGAAAGATACCTTCAATACACAAATTTGAAAGATATGAAACATGTCTACCAAGGTGCAGCGGTATGAAAAAAAATATGGAAACAAGAAAGAGGAAGGGAAAGGGAAAGGGAGGGAAAAGGTATCAAGTGAGAAAAGGAAAACAAAGTAATTTGACAAATAAGGGATGGACAATAGTAAAAGAAATAATAAAATATGTTTACTTGAGCAAGAAAAAACATGTTTTTTCTCTTAAAATTTAAACTGCATGGAAGTGAAAATTATTTTTGTTAACAAACAAGGTGCGTTGAATTAGTGGGATGACTAGTGGGTTGGCTACTAGCATACGCTGTCTAAAATTTTACAATGTTTTTCCTGACTAGCGTAAATAAATATGGCGAAAACTGATAAAATCAGAAAATTACCTTTTGAATCAGCGCTGCCGTCAATTTTTCAACAATATTCATAAAAATTATAGTGCATGATAAGCGTTACATGTGATAATAACACACAATAATTTTCCCCCAAAAAAATATTGTACCTATTTTTAGGCTTTATGGAGCCCATTAGTAAGGTTTTTAAATATATTTTTGCCTGACTGTGTTCGAGGCTTTTAGTTCTGAAACATCCGCTTAAGGTTCTAGTATTCATATATTCTCTTAGGTATACTACAATATGTTTATCAATATTGTATCTAAATATTTACATGCATTCACTCTGACAATACATTTGTGGTATGGTAATTAGACAAACATATGTTCTATCAACAGTTACCAATAAATTTCGTTCATGAAACCACCCGTACAACTTGGTAATCATCATCATATGGTTACAGCTTCTTTGAAGTTTCCTGTCTTCTGCCCCACCAAGATGGTGTTCGAGATGTTCTAATTTTGTCCATGCTGCGACCAATTGACTGCTAATTAACAGAGTAGATCACCTCCGCAATCTTGGTATACACTTTCCATTGATATATATGAGAATTGGTTTACTCGTCGTAACTCTCTCGGGATCGTAAATTTTAACTTCTGTTTTCTCTTAGTGTTTCGTCATGTATAATTTTAGTGTGTTGCATTTTATAAAACTGTATTATTGGCTATACAGACACTAATTTACCATTGACACATTGTAAATTTATAGTTATCTATTAACGTTAATATATTTGAAAAACAATAAGAGTAAAATTTGCCACAAAGACGAATTAAGTGAAAGTAGAACTTGAATATTCCACTTCTGAGAGAGACAAAACGAGTGAAACAACAACTCCCATATAAATCAATGAAAAGTGCATGCCAACATGATGGGGGTGCTATCTACACCGTTAAGATAATTTGTTCATAATTTTGAGATTTTCTCCTTTCTTATTCCTTGAAAATAGGCACTCCAAAGATCTGAAAGCTTAGAGTAAATGAAAGGGATTGTCAAGGACAAGCAAGAAAAGAGAATTTAACTTTATTTACTGAATAGAAGGAGAGACAGGCACACACTTCGTCTATTAAACTTCTTATATCCTACTTTGCTCCCTACCAGATCTTTGAAGACTGGAAATAGATGAAGAAACGCTATTATAAGGGAGGTTTCAAAATTGGTAACTATTTCACCATAGAAGACTTAACTTCATGAAGAAGTTATAATTGATTTCCAGGCAAAATTTTACACACAAATATAAATGTTTTAAATTTAGTTGTAGGTCTATTATCAAAATGAATGAACGAAAGAAAATCAGTAAAAATATTAAAAGTTTTCTCTTTTTTTCAGGTTAGGTGGAAGAATTTACTCTAAGTGGTTCGGTGATGGTGTAGCAGAACTTGGTGCACAGTTCCTTATTGGAGCATCCATTTCCAATCCTGCCTATAACTTAGCAGCTCAAGAAGGACTTTTCAATGAAGGTATTCACAAGAGTGATCTTTTTCAAGGTTATTTCCTAGCATCGGATGGTCGTCCTCTAGAACCTAGCATTGCAGTTAAAGCTCAGGGAAGATGGCAACAAATCATCAAAGATGCAACGGATTTATTCATGTTAGATTCGAGTCCCACTGAAACATTGCGAGCTTTCCTTGAACAACGTATAAAGGAAGAGGTAACATCTTTCCCTTATGCTGAACAAGACGAAGCATCCAGAATATTTTATGGAATGTTTAACAAGTTTCGATGTTTTGCTTGGGACGACCTAAATCTTGTCAGCGCCAGTCTTTTTGGTTCACAGCTATTTCTACCTGGGGGAATCATAGAAGTTCCAGTGTCTTTTTCATCAATGTTATCACCTCTAATACGAGGATTACCTGAAAAATGTATCCGTTATCATAAGATTGTAAATAGTATTCGCTGGGGACCAAATGCTCCTATAGGCCAGCGTGCTGTGTGTTTTTGTTGCGACGGTTCCCACTACCCAGCAGATTACGTAGTAGTCACTCTACCTCTCGGATTTATGAAGAAACACGGTAAGAATCTTTTTCAGCCTGGACTTCCCCTCGAGAAAATAGAAGCCATGGAATGTATGGGTTTTGGGCGTTTGAACAAAATTTTTCTTGAATACGAGAAGCCATTTTGGATTCACGGCCAGCATAGTATGAAACTAGCATGGTCCGGAGAAGAATTAGCGGATCGAGATCATTGGACCAAAGGGATTTGTTGTTTTGAAGAACTAACAAGCAGTAAACGAGTTCTAATGGCACTCATAAGCGGTTCGGAAGCCCAGACCATGGAAAGACTTAATTGTGTAGATCTTATAAGAGATATTGTGAAACTTATGAGACAATTTACTGGAGATCCCAGTTTGCCATGTCCAAGAAATATCCTCAGGAGTAGTTGGTCCAACAATCCGTACTTTTTGGGTGCCAACAGTTATTTTGGCCTAGACTCCCGTTTGCAGCATCAAGAAATCTTGGCTCTACCACTTCCTGATGAAACAAATCCAATCATTTTATTTGCTGGTGAAGCAACCTGTCCATCACATCAAGGAACGGTTCACGGGGCAAGACTGAGTGGCCTTCGAGAAGCTGATAGAATCTTGGATTGTGCTTTAGGCTCTGCATAATCAAATTACTGTTATTAACGTTCGATATATATGTATTTTTATTTAGTGTACCTTTTGACACGCAAAGAATATACTTTTCTTCTGTATGAAGTTTTACTGTCTAAATTTTTAAGAGAAATTCACTCAATATATAATGGAAATCCATCAGTATTATTCTCATTCTGAGTTTAACATGAAGAATAAAGTAAGAGAGTGAAGAGTTTATGCTAATGAGTACAAAGTCGGGAACATACTTCTCAAGGTAAGCCGAGAAATGTAATGAACTCTATATAAGCATTTGAAATGTCTTGTGAAGTATCCGAAGAATTTTTTGGCACTACTGCACACTGGAGTACACATTTTCTCTCTTCAATTTGTCGGTCTGGTTTGATTCTGCTCTTCAGTAGTGGGTGTAAGGTAGCAGATAATTTCGATTAAATAATGATTGTAAGAAATTATTTATAGGTGTCCGTCAAGAAATGGTACGGTGGTGTTTCAGTCAGCATTACAATGAAACAAGCAACACATGATAGATAATTCCTCGTAGCGTCTGTTGGGAGAGGACTTGTATGAAAATGATTAAGCAATGTCCACCACTAGTAGTGGTCTTATGTGGCAGTAACTGAAGTACTGCCTAGATGTCTGAAAGGCTGTGAGAGGAACCCACATTGATCATCAATGAAGACGTGTGCCGTGTCATGCTTTTGGTTCCATAGTCTATAAATCTTAAATCACTAAAATGACCAACATTTGTGCACACAAAAAGGACACACTGCGTAATCTCATATCTGCTTACATCTTGATAACCTTTCTATTTCTTGGAGACTCGTTTTCTCTTTCTCTTTTCCAAGCACTCCTCTCCATTTTGTTCCACTTTCCTCATTGTTTCATGTGCTTTGTCCTTCGCTGTTGAATCGACTTCTTTTCTGCTTTCTTTTCTCTTTCTTTTTCTCTCATATTCTGCTCTTGGAAAGAAGAACCCCTGAAAATATCAAAAGATAATAAAAATGAAAAAATAAAGCAGATAAGAAGTGGATTCAACGGTGAAGAACAAAGAAGAAACAATGAGGAAAGTGAAAAAAAAATTAAGAATAGGAGCGCCTGGAAAACAAGCTGCAAACGAAAGATGAATATCTATGAAGTAGAAAGGATCATCCAAATTTAAGCAGATGTTAGTAATAGTTTCTTTCTTCCTGTTTCGAGTCTTTATCATGTTTCGTTGCGATGTTTCCATACCATGATTCTTTAGGAAACATTGTATTAATACACCTTACGTTGAACGTTTCTTATTGTTAGTTAACTGTAAATGCATTCTGAGCACTTTTCTACAGCTCCTCAGCACTCTTAGTTTATCACGTTTACCGTTAGAAATCTTGTAATTCATATATATTCAAGTGAATTTGTTTGCGGATTATGATAATCAAATGGGTTTAAGTTCAGTATTAAGTACACCAAAAATGGATTTTTTCTCTTCTTTGGATGCGACTTTTCTTGTAATATTTCTTTACCTAAAATTGAATTTAATTATCAAATTAAAAATTATTTGTCCACCTTTTGGTAAAAGGTATACAATGATGTAAGTCAGAAAGCAAAATCTGACAAGGATTAAGTGACATAACAGCTAAAGGTTAAACCCCGCCCCTTCAATGAAGAAGAGTAACCAATACAGTGTTTGGATAGTTAGTATACAAGAATTTTGTACCGATATAACACTATAGAAAGGTGAAAAGCCAACGTACGGTGTAAAGTTTGTGTCATTTATAAAATTATTTTAGTGCCTGACACTTAAAGTTATTTAAGTAAATATAATCTTGTATAGGGTTTCCATTTGCCCTGCTTTTTCCTGAACAATCCCATTTTCTCATCCAATGTCCCGCTTTTTACGTACCATGAGAAAAATATTTTCTGGTAAGGAATACTAGTTATTCTATATTCAAATTTCTACAGATATAACGCCTCCTGGTGTAATTCGCGAAACACTGTCATGTTGATAAAAATACTTCTATCAAGAGGAATATTAAATGCCTAACCAGATTGTTTTTTTTCAGCCAGATCCTAATACAGCTACTGAGTCTCTTCAAAATAATAAATGCTTTGCGCACAAAAAAAAGTAGATTTGCGATACAGACTGTGAAATCCTTAACTATTATGAAGATCAATTTCAAGGATTTCTCTTGTGCTGAATTCAATATTGAAATACAAAAAGAAAGAAACTTCCTGAAAAGGTAGAAAACTTGATCTTGTACAGAGTAGAATAAAATGGTGAACGTTTGTTACTGTGACGATGAACTTGAGAGCTCCGTAACCCATGGAGTTTAGTGAGTTAGTTATTCAATCCTATATGCGCAGAAGTTGGTATTGACGTTGACTGCTCAGTAAAAGGGCAACCACTCGGAATACAATATTGCGGTGGGTGATCGATATGTATTAAATGGCCAAAGTTTTGTCATCTTTCAAGAAATGTGTGGTGTAATCCAGAAACTTCCAGACTGGCTCTACAACAAACATACTCTAGTATAAACTCCTCCCGATAAAGCAGATAATCTTTCACAGTGAATCAGTGTAGTAAGTGACGTAGGTAAGTGAGACAGATCTCGAAGTGGAAGGAACACGGTTCCCTTACTTTTTCAATTTTGGAATTAAAGTTTCCCTACCTTTTCATTATTGTGTCATATTATTGACTATTTAAATGATTAAATCGCCGCCACAAGAAGCAAGCGTTCCCTTACCTTTCCTAACCCACTTCGAGCACTGGGGTGAGCATTACATTTTCGTTCCGCATGCATTTGAATCTTAACTACATAGAGACTAAGAGGCCGTAACTCAGTTGGTAGAACGTTGGCTTGACATTCGGGAGATCCTGGGTTCAACACGAGCGGACAACCATTCTGACAGAGGTTTTTCAAGGTTTTCTCATCAGTGACACCAGGAAAATGCTAATATGGTACCTTGAAATTAAGCCCTGACCGACTCTTTCCCACATCCTTTCCCCTATCCTATCCCGATGTAATATGTTAAGTGTAGCAGAGGAGTTTTTTTTATTATTTAGTAGTCTATGCGAGGATGACGTCATGCGATTGGTTGCGCGACGCGTGATTAACGACCTTTCCTCACTTCATGTTTTACACAGGTGGGTAGTGGTCGCTTATTAAGTGAATGGAGTTATGGTGTAATCCATATTTAAGTTTAATACTACAAGAATTATGGTTTTTGTTGTAACATGAGTGTTCATGCAAAAGTGGAGGAGAGAATTAATTCAAAAGTGTAAAAGTATATTTTCTGTTATATAAGCGAATGTCTATTGTGAGCCTAGAGGAAGGGGTCGGCAGCGGCGTATTCTCCATGAATGCAAGGCATGCACTGCATGCCTTCGGATTCTAGTTTATTTATTTTATTATTTTCCAAGGAGAAAACAGAAAAGATTTTGAGAAATTACGGAACTTCACCTGATATCCTAGACCAGAACCCGTAATAAGAAAGCTGGCAGTAAGTAGTTTAGTAAACTGTTCACGCGTGGCGCTGCAGTATTCTCGTCTATCTATGTGGGCGTATACTCAAGATCTTTGTCGTCCGCTTGGCTGCAAACGTGTGTTTTATTGAGTGAAAGATGCGGGAGAAATCCGAAATGCATGCAACGCTAAACGTTGCATTCAGCATAGTTGCCATCTAGATGAGAGAGCGTGTGTTGCAGCGCCGTCAATGTATGTGGAATTCCACAAAATGTTTGTAATTTTGGAAGTTGTTTGTAGTTTGCGTGAAGTGGAATTCTGTGTGGAATATGTGTGGATTTTCAGAAAAATCACAAGATAAACTTCTAAATGTGTTATATACTCATATTTTCTTGACTTTACTGAGGATACTTCTTATTTTCGCATTTCATCTAGAAAAGGATAAAAGTTATGAAGTAACGTAATTATTTCCTCCTTAGTGGCAGCTGTAATTTCTGTGAGCGGCAACAGATGATCAAATTCTTTCTTGCTCTCTATGTCTTCTGTATACCTACCGCGCCATGCTATTCTTTTTCTGTAGGAAAATTTAATTTAACACCAAAACGAGAAGAAATTGTCACATTTTCGGTTCCAGTTTTTGTATGAAAACTGGCATGCTATTGAAACACTTGTAAATCACCTGTCAAACTCCTATGTGTCGACCGAACTTCGTTACTCGAGGTCTATGACAGTAAGAAAGAGGGAATTGCAAGTTTGTAAAGAGCAATTAGATAGAAGTCATCTCTTATTCCCATACATAATAATAATAATAATAATAGTAGTAGTAGTAGTAGTAGTAACATTGCATGCCCAACCTCAAAAGTCAGGATACGCCACTGGGGGTCGGGCATAAGCAGACATCTTGGGCACATTGAGGTGATGTGTGCTAAAGTCAGGTATTTCTTTGATTATATTTTTATTGTAGTAGTTGCTTTAGTTGAAATAAACCCATGTTCCTTTTATGTCGGTTTGTCTTTAAATACAAATTCTATATATTCTTGGTAGCGACTGTCGTCCAGGTGGCGGCCCACCGAAACGGCTTTTTTCCTTCTCGTGGCGTACGAAAATGTAGGTGAAATATTAAAACTAACCTTTCTTATTTTGGCGGGACGTAATTGGTTCATTTCATCGTTAAATTTAAACATATCTTTTTACCTTTTTCTTTTCGTGTCCCTATATTTTCATTCGGGACGGGAAGAGGGGGAAGAGTAAGGCTAGGTCCTGTACACTGACCTATACCATAGGTTCATAAAAGCCATAAATGAATGCAAATTAAAATTAACTACAGTACCTACTATTTTGGGACTGCGTGTTCATAGTGTGTGTGCATAAATTCTGTTTTCAAAATTTAGTGTAACTCCCTGTGAAATGCAAAAAATAAAAAATGCATTTGGTAATTCCACTATAGGTGTAGTTAAACCTGTGAGAAATGCTAGAAAGTTACGCGTTCTTAGAATTTATTCATTTTAAAGGAACTGAACCGTGAAATGGGTTTTTATTTCCCAGTGGAACGAAGTAGAAAATTCGTCAGTATTTCTAAGGAACATATAAGACTCGTTCCTTCGGTACACCTATGGACAAAAGTTTTGACCCATGTCTATAATTATTCTTATTGTAAAAATATATTGAAACATTGTATATATATATATATATATATACTGACTTCCAGAGAAAACTTTGTGGAAAAATTTGTCCTTCTATTTAGCTAAAGAAGGTTGATATTTGAAATATCACTTAATTGGTAAAAAATTATATATCCTAAAATCTAACAAGTTGTATGGTTCCCTCGTTTTATACAGAAGAGGAATATTTTTGTAACCCTAGGAGAATTATTAATCCTAATTTTAACATCCGTTCATAGATGTCATACATAGGAGAAATATCTCTGTAAATTTTTGGAAATATTTCTCTAAAGACATGCATCAATACCTGTCAATGAGTAAATACAAATGGTGTTAAAAATATTGTTACAGTATAACATTTCATAATACTAATATATTATTAAGTTTCAAGAGAAAGGAATGATTACAAAACGAAATCGTTCCTCTTTATGGAAACTAAGAACAGGTATCAGTTTTTTTTTGAAGGAATCATACGCATTCATTTACGTAATACGAACGTAATTTTTTTTTTAATAGTAACTTTCAGAAGACTGTCAGTTACATTGCAAAAATTACAAAATATCCGTTGATGACGAGGAGTACACTGAACGATCGTATTCTGATAAAATGCTAGAAGTTGTTGGTCAAGTTGAATTGAATAAAGATTGTTTTAATTGAATTTCGACAAGTCATTCTTGCAGATAGACATCACACCATCAGAATTCGCGATCTTGTTAAGATAGAATCCGTTAACAGACCAACGGACGATCTCAGCCTGCGAAACCATCAGCCAAGCTTCGGGCGAGGCTCCTCTCTCTTTGCAGCCAAATTTGAGACAAGGCTTTTGCCTTTGAGCCAAGTTTGAACCGAGACTCTTTTTATTGTAGCCAAGTGTGCATGCACTGAGGTTCTTCCCTCAAATCCAGCAACTGTATTATCTATTCAGTTTTGAAGAGTTGTAAAGTTTGTGCACGAAACGACCCCATCACAGGTAACGTAAGCTGCCACATGGGTACAATCAGTAAATTCTTTGAACCGATTAATCAGATTCTATACAAGAAGATATTTGACTCTGAAGAGATTTCAGGTTTGAGAACTTTACCGATATCGTTGTGTGAACTCTCAACGAGACTTCTTCGAAGGTGATGGATGAACTTAACACCAAAAGGTAGTTTTAAATTTTCACTGAACCAACTCGGAAAAAAGTTTTGGGTTGCACCAGACAATTATATTTTATACAACAAAGGAAATTCTCAAAAATTATACACCAAAAAAATGACAATGACAATTCTTTTATTTCTTACAACCTGATAACATTGTTACAACTTTTGTGACTTCATAGAAGCATATGCTGCAAAATAAAAGGATCATCGTAATACAAGGAACTTAGTTATATCTCAAAGATGTGTAGGCTGCACGATAAAATTGGGTATATCTCATGTTTTTTTTCTTTTTCTAACATAGAACTCACATATTTTTTTAATACTGTAAAAAAGAAACAAATTTTTGAAAATTAAAACTTGAGCACTATACAAACGTATTTATTGAAATAAAAAATATATAATTCAGTTCGATGAGCCCAAAGTGACTTTCATTCCTATACTTTTAACAGACTATATTTATCATTTAAAACATTATCACACTTAGTTTTGATCCACGCAAAGGACACTTAAGCATTGTTCTTTAACTCAACGGCACTGAACAACTCAAAATTCTTAACAAATTATCTTGCAAGCAACAGGCATACCATGGATTGATTTGATGTACTACTAAAGAGACTTCCATATAGAATGAAATTTTATTACAATTTCTGTATTACAATATACTAAAATCGTGTGCACCATTAAGTTTAAGAACAGCAGACGAGCATAATATTTATATTTCTTTTAAAATATATTTATATCTACGTATATTTACACAACAAATAATTTAATATGATCATTACATAGTCGGGATTCTCAAATATCATTTCGTGTGTTTTTCGATTTCTGGTCGTTGATGTTCTCTCATGACTGAGGACAGGAGAGTAAGCCACAGCCTTTCTTCCACATGGCCCGCAATCATTTGCCCGGTTCTCCTTCGCTCAACACGTCCTCAGCTAAAGTTTGAATCTCTTCCCAAGCATACTTCACATCTTGGGATTCCGTGTACCTGGAGCAGACAGCGAAGCGAAGAAAGTAGGTGCCGTTAATTTTAGATGGGACCAAGTGAATCTTTCCATTGTTGTTGATCCTCTTCAGAAGAATTTCATTCCTTTCGTTGGATCCCTTTAGGAAGAAACAAGTTAAAACATAATATTCTTTTCCTTTTTTCTTACTACAGGAATTTTGCCAGATACATTTATATCCTCCATTATTTTCCTACACTCCTTTTATGTGAAAATAAAATGCACCATAAATTGTTAGAAACTTTTGAACAGGTACTCCTACAGTCCCCAAATTTCCATTAATCCCCGATCCCTTCCAGTTTCGAAGTTCTGGCAAAATCCCTATCTTATTATTTCCATTTCAGTAACAGGAAAAGTATCTCTTAATAAAAGCAATTTTATCATTACTTGAGAGTTAAGTTTAATGAAATAGACAGTAGTATTACATAGACCCAAGTGCAGGTAGTTATGCTATATCGTAGGATGCTCAGTTTTTCTTTTAAAAAAAACACCCAAAAACATTAAGGAAGAAGCAAGCAAGGGGGAAATAGAATAGGAATGTAGAAAGAATGAAAGAAACAACAAATATGCAAAAATAAAAAAAAAAAAAGCAACCAAGGAAAGAAAACAAGTAACCAAGAAAAGAAAGTAAGCAAGCAAATAAAGGAAGCAAGTATAAGAGAAAAAGTAAATCAAGTACGAGAAAAGTAAAACAAATAGGAGAAAAGAAAAGTAAATACGAGAAATAAAGAAAAGAAATCAAGAATAAAGCAATGTGAACAAGAAAGCATCCAAGAAAAGGAAGAAAGCAATTAAGTAAAAAAAAAGCGAAAAGTAGTGAAGCAGATAAAATAAGCAGGAACATAGCAAAAAGAAAGAAAATAAAGCGAGTATTCAGGAAATAATGTAAAAATGAAAACACGAAAGTAATAGTGATGAAGGAACTAAGTGATTTCACAGAAATTATGGACGCACAGGAAAGAAAGTAAAAGGAAAAATAAAATTAGAAAGAAATAAAAAAATGGAAAGATTGAAAGAAGAAAGAGCAAATGAATTAAAGAAAATTAAAAGAAAATTCAAGTGAATTAAAAGAAGTAGAAGTGGATGGTGGGCGCTAAGAAACCATTAACCTAGCGAATATCAATCTACACTGAGGTAAAAAAAAAAAAAAAAACCGCTATCACTTGAGAAAAGTAGAAGAATTTATATATACAGTCTATTTTACCACTACTTGTGTGCTGCCATGAACCTGTTCCAGGTTCCCAAATGTTATTCATATTGTGAGAAAGAAATATTTTCTCTGGGTGGTTTATGTCCCGTTTTTGTCCTCCCCCTGATTTTCTTCTGTGCAATGAAACAGACAACCCTAACCAGAACCAACTGTTCCCACGCCGAGATTTGCGTTTCTGTCTAAGTTGGAATTCTGCGATATGCTACGCAGTTTGAAACAATTCTTTTCTTGGGATTTAGGTTGTTGTGAAGGGTTGTAAGATACCGTGAAGGGCGCTTAAGCTGTTGCTTTGATACAGAATTCGCGAATCATCCTAACTTGGCTCAAGAATTGAATACTACGCCAATTACGATTTTGCTTGCCGTGTAAAGTGCCGGCAACTGATCGCGTATTCTGAAAAGCCTAAGGTCGTCAATTTCTGCAACAGATGACCGTTTCTTGCTCCTTTGCGTTATGCACAACCGTAATACCACTGTAGTCAAAGCCAGAAATCGGTTAGAACATGTGAGAGGTGTGAATGTCAGCTCTTGGACCGTGAGAAGAAGAATACATGACGCCCGACGCATCTCCAGAAGATCTGCTACTGGACCACAACTGGATCTGCAATATTGGCAAGTTCAGGGAGGTAATCAGGATTGGAGGAACGAACAGTGCGAAACAGGGACTCTCAGGAGTCCCGATTCCGATTCTGTCTTCAATCTTCATATAGACAAGGAGTGTGGAGTAGGAGTGACGAAAGGTATTCTGCATACACAGTTCCCTCACGGAAAGCTTTTACTGCAGGTTCAGTTATTGTTAAGGCAGGGGATAGTTTGACTGTCTTTGTGGAGAGTGGAGCTCTTTATGGCCTCTCCGTACATCCAAGACATTCTTGGAGAACAAGGTGTTTATGTGGAGCGTTGTATCATCCAGTACCTCAATGAAGTAGGGATCCAAGTTACGCAATAGCCAGCGTGAGATCTAATATCAACCCAATTGAGCTTGGTGGTGGGATATTTTAGGAAGAAATGTCCGTTATAATTCTCCAGAGACCCTGCCAGAGCTACAAGAAGTCCTGTGCGAAGAATAGGAGCGCATTGTCCAAGAATGCGATCATGCCTCAGACATTGCAGACCGTCATTCAAGTATGAAGTGAGAATACACAGTTTTAAAATTGGGTGAAAGTGTAACTGATGGTGCAGGAGGACCTGCAAAATAACAGGATTAAATCTACCTTTCGTGCAGCAAGTGTAAGTTTAGTTACCTAATCTTTAATTTTATGATCGAAAGTGAAGCGATACAAGTTTCTTCTCGCTGTGAACAATTTGTGCTAAAATGTTATCTTTCTTAGCAAAAATTAAGTTAAATACTTCAAAAGAGCGCAACGACAAACAATATCAATTATACACATGTCCTAATAATTGTTTTGAACGAGAAAAATTGTTCTTTGAATCTCAAGTGTCGCTATTTTTCACCTCAGTGTATTATTAATCCGGCTCTGATATTAAAGTAAGATTATCTTTAATGTAAACGCCACTTGTCTTCATCCAGAATTTTAAAAATAACAAACATTTTGAATCTCTAGCCTGGACAGTTGATAAAAGTCGTATTCACAGTATTTCAGTTGATCCTAATCAAGCTTCATCAGGTAAGTTAGAAGATAAAGTAAAAACTAACAACTACCGTAGGAATAAGTCACAGAAAGGTTAACTAAATACTACAGAAAGTAAGATTACTTTAGAAAAAGGCTTTAGTCCATTGATGTTTGTTTACAAGTGAAATGTTCCCTGTGTAGTGTAAAAATAATTTTAGTTTACACAGAAGAGAAAAAGGCACGAGCAAAATATTAGCATAGAATGTTAAAATCTGTTTCACATAAAGTTTTAATAAACCCTTTCCAGACACATCAAAATTTACCTAAATCAAGAAACCCATGACCCTTGAAAGTTTACATGCTAGATAACACATCCGTACCTTCAATCTGAAACAAACAAGTCCCATGATAACTTCAGCAACCACTTCGAATCGCTCGTCGTCGCGTACAAGATCTTCAAATTCGTGTGCAAGAGCTATCTGGCGTCGAATGTGTTCTTGTAAACCTTGCAAACCATACAGGCGGAAAACAAACCACATCTTCAAGGAACGGAATCGCCGTCCAAGAGGAATTTGCCAGTGCTGAAAAAAGATTTGAAATCGTGTTTATTATCTATATGTAGTTTCCCGTCTATGAATATTTTTAAAAAATATACCTAAATCCTGCAGGGTGGTACACGCACCTGGGGTAAGTACTATACTTGTAGTAAAAAAAACCTAGTCGGTACTACTGACAAGATTTTAGTAGCAATGTTAAGCATATCTGAAGTGGGTATGACTAGTATAATATGTACTGATGACTTCCTATGTAATATGTCTAATCTTACAGTTTGATTAGGTGTTACATAGAACTCATTCAGATTTCCACATTAACAAGTGACCAGGATATTATTATATTTAATTAAAGACATAGGCATATGATATGAAAGAAATTACATCAATAGGTCTATACATATGAACAACTAATAATTTATCAGTTTATTTATATAGATTGCCAAGCGGCTGTAGATCATTTAGTGCAGCGTTGGCTTCGCATTCGGAAGGTCGTAGATACGCACTCAGCGATCGCACTCCTGGTTTAGAATTTGGCTGAATTTGCTTAGTCGCACCAGGAAAATGCTAGGATCTACCTTGTAAAGGCCAGGGTCGATTCCTTTCCAAGTTCTTCCTTTTTTGTTTCCAATGTATTTTATATTATATAGATATAGATATAGATAGATAGATAGATAGATAGATAGATAGATATATATATATATATATATATATAGAGAGAGAGAGAGAGAGAGAGAGAGAGAGAGAGAATTTTAAAAATATTACAATTAAATTTTAAAAATTTAAATTAAAAATAAAATAGCAATAAAATAAAAATGGAAACAATTTAAAAAAAAATTAAAAGAAATTACGAAGAAAGTCATTATGCGCTGAAGACTAATCGAATGCTAATTGAGCAGTGTTCTAATGATGAAATTTTCTCTCACTTCTAACGTTTCAAGAGCTATTACTGCTATTCACTTCTATATTTCCTACAAGAAACATCTAGGCGCTTTTTCTGCGACCATGAGAGCAGTAATATCTCTCGAAACGTTGTTAGAAGTGAGAGATAATTTCATCATTAGAAGACTATTTATCCACGCCGGTGAGTACTAATTAGTAAATAAAGTTAAATTAAATCAAATCAAATCAATAATGCACATTCATATAGTTTCCCTCCATTTTTCTCCCAATGTTCTCTACATTAAAAGCTCGATTCTGTATCAGATCTGACTTTATTCAGAACCTTGTTCTAACTGCGTTAGAAACGTAAAGTTTAGGAGTACACAGGCTATGAGGCCCTTTCTTTCACGAATATTACGTCAACATCTCTGCAAGAACCTATTTAGATTACCTGAGTCGCGAGAATACAATACAAAGAAAGAAAACAAAATCCTACTTTCTTCAGCTTACTACGAATAGTCGGAGAAAATTTTTACTTCCCCAAGAGAATCTAATAATCAATGCCTCCTGAGGTTGTCAAATGACTCTCAGTCGACCGTTTACTGTAAACGAGTAAGAAAATTCTACCGTGGTTTTCCCTTTCTTTCTATTCCAAACAATCAAAATGCAAAATTGAGAAGAAGAAAAAAGAACAGAACTATAAAATATCATTTAATTATAAAATATTTAAAGAAAACTGGTCCAAGGAGAAACAATACAATTGGGTTAGATCCGGAATTATACACATAAAATAAATAATGTGAAACTACATTCCAGATAAATATGACTTGTTTTGATATACAAATATACCTAAAACGATGCTAGTTCCATAGAGAATGCTTTGCACAGGAATCCGTACATTATTAAGAACTAATCTTGCCCCCCGATATTTTAAAATCATGATTAAACTTGAGGAACAAGTACGATTACTTCTGGTATACAATCGTGCATAACCCTCTTCTTAGAAACATGTTCTCCACATTAGGATGATGTTTCCATTGACATCAGTACGTTTTAAAACTTGAGTTATCATCTCGTGGTTTGTGCAATTATTTACTTAATACATGTAACGCATCGAGTTTCAAAGAAAATACACTGCTATGAATTCATTCACTGTACTTTAAATTTGAATTTTGTTTCAGACCTTGGTATAGGTCCATCAACTATTTTTATTTTTATATTTATTACCAAATTACGTCTGAAAAGATGTAATAAGATTTTTCATTGCAGAGTATGTTGTTTGTGTGTGAAGAAACGAATTAGGGATACAATTAAAACAATCAAGAAAGAGAAAGGGGGGGGGGGGAAGGAAAAAGAGAAAAAATGAAGAGAAAAGGAAAAATAGATGAATTGAAAAAACAATGGAAAATAGATGAATTCCAGAGGGGTAAATAAAGAGGAAAGAAAAAAAGAAAATATGAAGAGAAAAAACCTGATGAAATAATAGATAATTTGAAGAGAGAAACTAAAGTATAAAGAGAAAGAAAATATTAACATAAAAAAGAGAAAATACGAAGAAAAGATTTTTTAAAAATGGGAAAAGGTTAAAATAATAGGGGGAAAGGATTAAAAGAAAAGGGGAAAATATTAAAAGACAAGGGAAAAGAGTGAAGAGGAAAGGGAAAGAGATGAGGAAAGAGGAAAATGATTAAAACAACGAGAAAAAAATAAAATAAAAAGGGAGAGATCATAAAATTAATAAAGCTAAAGAGGAAAAAAATACAGAAAAGGATAAGGATATGAGGAAGAGAGAAAATACCATGCTACGAAAGCAAATGCAAAAGATAAAAACGAAAGGATATTACTATAATATGGAACGCTAAAGTTCCTTTCAACTTAAAATATGAAGAAAGTAAAGTATGAAGAGAAAAAAGAAAATATGGAGAGATAAAAAGAAAACGGGAAAAGATAAAAAGAAATGGGGAAAGGTTAAAAGGAAAGGGGAAAAGGATGAAGAGGAAAGTTGAAAGGATGGAAAACAAAGTGGAAAATAAGAGGAAAGGATGAAGAGAAGAGGAAAATTATTAAAACAAAGGGAGAAAATTTAAAAGAAAAAAGGTAATGATTATAAAACTGGTAAAGCTGGAGAGGGAAAATATACGGAAATGAGGAAGAGAGAAAATACCACGCTACAAAAACAAAACAAAAGAGAAAAAAGAGAAAAGCGAAAGGAAATTACTATAATATGGAACAGTAAAGTTTATTTTAACTTTTATTTTGAAATTAATTCAAGTAATTGCTTTAAGTACAAAAAAACAGCAAAAGTAATTCTAAGGAAATTTCCTAGCATCATTTCTCCCTCAGCTGCCAGAACTATTCCCATTTCAAGTAGAAGCAGTACTCTGTACTTACGACTTTAGTATTCGATACCAGCCTAATCTTTCTTACACCCATATTGAGATAGAAAATGCACATTTCTGAAATACGGAATCTCAGATCTAATTACTTATTCACAAATTCTGTATTTTCGAGTTGTGTTCTATCTTCTGGTTGTAGATTAGAAACAACTAGAACTAAATACGAAGCATAACCACTAAATATATGACAAACATAACCACGAACGAAATTCTACGTTACATAAGTTCTTTATGTAACATAGATATTTGTTCGCCGTTACGTTTTAAGTTTATTTAGTTAATCTTAAGCAGTTCCATAGTTCAATTCTACTGAAGAATTCATTTAGATTTCCTTGAAAGTTTTATGTTGCAAATTGTTATTTTTTTAAACTTAAGGAAATTAATATACAGTAGAACCTCTGTTATCCGAAACAAAGGGGGCTGGGAACCTCTGTTATCCGAAATAAAGCTTCAAATGCTTCTTCAGTTGGACAACTTCTTATACAACTAAGTTTACTTAAGAAAAAAATCTTCTATCTTGTTCTGTTAGCATTTCAAATTTTATCTTTTTCTATATTTTTTGCCGTTTCGGTTAAACGCTATGTCGGTTAAAAGTATTTCGGTTAATAGAGGCTAAAAGATTATATTGTTCGCGATAAGTTACCTACATTTACATTACATTATGCTCTAAATTTCCAAGAAAATTTGTTAAGTGCTTTTAAGATAATACGGAACCAAACTAGAAAGTTTTGTCGTGAAGTCGATGAATTCGCTTATTACAGACGAATATTCACTGATCTACTCTTCTGTATGTTACCTTATAGTATAATAGTCAGGGTTAGGATTTTCAGGTGCAATTTTCATAGGGACAAAGGAAGGCAAAAAAAGGTGCTAAAAATCCAAGAAAAAAAAAGATAAAAAAGGATTTTTAAAAGAATATGCCATTTTTAAGATGGACTAAAAAGTAAAAAATAATAAATTGAATTAATCTTATGAATCGGAAAATAAAAACGTGGGTGCTCTGAGATATTATGATTTTATGATAAGGTAAGCAAGAGCACCCACGCTTTTATTTTATGATTCATAAGATTAATTCAATTTATTATTTTTTTTACTTTTTAGTCCATCTTCAAAAAGCGTGTTCTTTTAAAAATTATTTAATAATTTTTTATGTATAATAGATCCGAACAAAAACACCAGAGGTGCAAAATGTGGAGCCAAGTTCTTTAGCCGTAAAAAGGTGTGAAATGGGAGACGGATGAGCCAAGTTCCTTGGTGACAGCATGTAACAGGAACAAAGGAA
>JAGDQP010013811.1:0-46843 GCA_022664845.1 Lepisma saccharinum
AAGGCTGACAGTATTAGCGCCCGATCCGACTTTTGAAGTGTCCAACCCGATCCGGCCAGGAAGTACTTGTGCCTGGTTCTTCCCCACATCATATGTGTCCGGGCCGACCCAGCTTGGCCCGGAACGTGCCCGGCTCGGCCCGGAATGTGCCCTGCCCGGTCCGACCCTGTGTACTTGAAACGGGCCGGGCAGTTCGCCGGGTCGGGTCGGGCCGGGCCGGGTAATCCGCCGGGCCGAAGGGGCGCGCCCGGCCCGTACAGGGCTCTGGTGTAGACTTCGCCCGATTTTTTCTCTTAGAATTATTCAAAATCTGAAGTCCCCAAGTTATTCCTATGGGCATTTGAGAGACGTCATCCACATTAACGTGTATTGTTTTACATCACCGAGAGTCTATGAACTCGAGCATCCGGTGACCTTCGAGGTGGCGAACTGCTACTAAGTCCTCGTTCCCAAAGCAGTGAATTTTATATAAGGGCTGGTCAGTGTTAAAATACCTTCGGGGTCATTGGTGATGGGTGCATGACGTTTGGGGGGTCATTATGTATGGGGACGTACTGACCCCCACTCTTACCCAACCCACACCCTCCCCCTATCGCCGCTGTGGCACTGCCCTAGAGCGGATTAAAACGGCGAAAAATATGAAGATATAATAAATCAGTATAACCTAACAGCTCACAACATAGCAGATCAACCACCAACATTTCAGGGCAGAGAGCAATATAGACGTAACAATGTCAATAGGTAATTTACATCAATAAATCCGAAACTGGAGGGTACAGGATTCAGAAACTACAAGTCAGCATGGTGTCATCAGCTTTGAAATCGATTTAAGCAGAAATAACGAAATAACACAGGAAGAAGATGATACATTTAATCATAACGTTAAAAGATTAAATATGGAAAAATTGAAAAGAAATTTAATAGTCTCACAAATTGAACATGAAATAAACCTTGACGAATTGGCAACTAACCAAGAAAATACAACAAATGCAATTAAAATGTTTGTTTTTACAGCTATGTAAAAACAAATACACCATCAAACATAAATGAGGCTAAAAAGACACCCTTCTGGACTAGGAAACAAATAAAATTAAAACGAAACTAAACGCAAGTAGGAAGAGTTATAAAGCGGCTGGAGACCACAGACCACAGACAAGGCTGGAAAAATATCGGCAAATCAAGCATCAATTTGAAAAAGAAGTTTACAACACCAAAAAGAAGACCTGGAGTAAGGTTGTGGAAGAAAATCTTAGCACGGATGTGTGGGGTATGCCCTACAAAATAGTAATGAACAAAATTAAAACTAAAGGAGTTTTCAACACGCTAAAAAGAGAAGACGGGTCAGATACAAAAACCTGAAAGGAAACAATGGAAATATTATTTACAAAATTATTCCCAGATGACAACATAGATGTGGATAATGAAGAAAATCAGATAGTTAGATATGAAGTAAGGCATATCCAGGACAAGAACATAGACTTGAATCCACCAATGATAACAAATGATGAAGTCGCAGCCGCAATAAAATTAATAAAAACAAAAAAGGCACCTGGTCCAGATGGAATTAAAGGAGAAATATATAAAAAATCTATGGAAATTTGGACACCTTACCTGACGAGACTTTATAACGAATGTCTGAGACAAGGAAAATTACCTAACCCGTGGAAGATCGCAAATATGATGGTGCTACTAAAGGGAGATGATAAACGTCGGTCGAATACTAAATCGTACAGACCGGTTTGCCTACTTAGCATTATCAGCAAGATTTTTGAAAAAGTTCTAGCATCAAATTAAACGAAAAAAGAGAGAACATACAAAACTGTATCCTACAATATGGCTTTCGACCACGGAAGTCGACCGAGGATGCGATAAACAGAATCTGTGATTCTATAAATAATCTCAAACAAGACAACTGTAAGTATGTAAAAGGAATTTTCTTTGATATAGCAGGCGCATTTGATAATGTTTGGTGACCGGGACTACTAAAGGAGCTTAATAATTTAGGAATAAATTCATCTGTATGGATGGTTCTAATAAATTACTTTCAGGATAGACAAATAAAAATAGACACGGCTGAAGGCAATATTGCAAAATCATCAACTAAAGGATGCCCTCAGGGATCTGTGCTGGGCCCAATTATTTGGGATATAATGTTTCAGCCATGTCTGGAAGTGCTTGCTAATTAATATGGAACATGTGGAAAGGGTCGTATATGGATGACCTAGCGGTAATTATCAAAGGAAATAGCAGAAATGAGATCCAAAATAGTGCAAATGAAATAATAACAATGGCGTAATGGTGCAAAAATAATAACTATATCAGCAGAGAAAACTAAATATGTTTTATTTAAAGGAAACTTGAACTTCAACAGAGATCCGATAATATAAGTAAACGGCACAACAATCAAAAGAGTAAAGGAATTTAAATACTTAGGCGTAATTTTAGACGAAAAGCTTAATTTTAGATCCCACGTAAATATAGTAAAAAATAATGTAATAACAGTTTCTCATAAAATTGTAAATATACCAAAAAACGCATTTAAAGGACCCATGAAAATAATAAGGATGTACCATGACGTCATAATCAGATGCATAGTAGGATATGCCGCCAGCGTCTGGAGCCACCGGATGGATGATGTGAAACAACAAACAATCATAAACAGAGTACAAAGACAGCTACTACTCAGACCGACAGGAGCGTACAGAACCACTACGGTGGAGGCACTCCAAATCGCGACCGCGACCATGCCCATGCACCTGCAAATTAAAAGAATGGGCGCCGAGTACTAGTTCAAAACAGGAAGGCAAGACAAGATACAGCAGATAATGCATCAACAAGCGAAAAAGAGAGGCGAAATACAAGAGTTTCTGACCAGTGCGTGGCAAATATTCTAGAATAATATACCTAAAGCAAGAAGAACTCATAGTATGCTTCCAGACGTGGCTGAGGATGAAGATGCAAGTGGAAATAGAGGGAGGTCTACTACATCTAATAACTGGTCACGGCCCGTACAGGCAGACTGAGGGATCTTGGACTCGCCGAGGATAACCTGTGCCGCGTCTGTGGTGTGGTTTCAACCCCAGACCATGTGGTGTTAAGATGCGGAGAAATAACCCAACTAGTGCAAGAACAACGAGCACTTCTGGCGGCAGGACAGTCGCAGCTCTGGGAAATCCAGAGTTAGTGGTAGCCATCCGGGAGGTAGCGACAAAAATGTCATCTGATCACAGGAAGAGATTTGTGGAAGGAGATCGGGGTCTCAGGGCGCGGCGTTAACCAAACCGCAGCACCACGTCGTCCGCGATCGAGACAACCGCGAACCAGAACAACACGTCTGACATAAAACAAAGAAAAACAATATGTGCACAAAGTAAAAGACTTGATATATTGGAATATTTGTTTGGCTGCTGGGAACCAGTGCATTGCTGGAACCGCAGCAACAGACGCTGTATAGGTGCTGTTGAGTAGTGAATATGTGGTGATGGGAACCAGGTGAAATTAATACCGTGAGTGCATGCGAATTTGAAGTGAAAATATTAAGGCGTATGGCTGCGGACACCGCATCTATTATCCATTAGAAGACAATCCCATGAGTGAGTGAGTGAAGAGTGAATGAAAGAAGGAAATGAAACAACAACTAGAGGAAACAACACAGTCACTAAATAGAAGAAAGAAGAAGAAGCCCTCCTGCGATGGCTAGTGAGACAAGCCAAAAAGAGAATAAGAGGAAGACAACTAATCATTTGCTTTCTTTTTCTTACATCTTTGCAGGAGAAAGGACCAGAGGAAAAGTAGAAGAAGCCACTCAAGTTATGTGTTGTGTTGTCCTGTGATGTCTGTGTCGCCTAAATGTGTTTGTATGTTCTTTTTGTAAAATAAAGTATATAGGTAGATAGGGACTCCCCACGAGCATCATCCATGACGTAAACCTTGTGACGGAACGTTAATATAGCATTTATTAGTTTGTTAGGCTAGCTAGCACGCTTATTATAGTTTGACTTTTGAATTGAAGCAACGCTTCCTTGGAGTTATTGCTAACACATATTTTGCCATCTATTAGGTTGTTTTTGTATTCTATTGAGACTAATGTAGCATATATTGGTTTATGAAGCTAGGAAACGCGCTTATTGTGGTTTGACATTTCAGCAGAAGTATGGCTTTCTTTGACTTATGGCTAACACCTATTTAGACGTTCACTAGTTCGTTTTTGTATCTTATTGAAACTAATATAGCATCTATTGCTTCGTGAAGCTAGGAAATGCGCTTATTTTAGTTTGACTTTTGAATTGAAGCAAGACTTCCTTTGAATTGCTGCTAACACACATTTGGTAGTTTATTAGGCCGTTTTTTTTCAGGAATTGAATATGTAGTATTTCTATTATGAATTCGGACTGGAATTATGAGCAAATATTTAAAAACCTTGGCATGAAATTTAGATATAGGAACATAGAGAAATTGAATAATACTTGTTGTACGCATGAAAAAACAATGCTACAGCAGTTTAATAGAGACCATAAATGAAACTTTATTATGCACAGGGGAACGGACGACATTTAAACATTTTTTAAATAGAACCGGTCTATTTGTGTCTGAGGGCAATTGCCGTAACATGTAATGCTTTTAACGACATAAAATATTACAAACTTGGTATAATTTAATAACATTACACTGGTATGATACTTTCAATCGAAGATTAGTAAAATAGTACATCAATGACAAATGAAATAGCCATATTATGATCGAAAGTGTTTAGAAGTTGGATTCGTTTAATAATAAAGACACTTGTTGGTAGGATGGTCAGTCCCACGCTCCACCGCCTTTACCTTCCCAAGGCGCCCAGGAATACCAACGGTACTCTGGTACTCAATTTGATAGGTGGAAAAACTAAATCGAAATAGGTGTTGTTTGTCCAATATTTTGTACAACTGTCACTGCAAAACAATCATCAATACCCTTACTTAATGTAGCATATGCAACATTAGATACTTCCATGCTATGTCTCAGAGTAAATGGTTCTAGCTTAATATCAAGTAAGTTCTTGTATTAATACAAAATAACATACTAATAGGAAGTACAATTTTATTTCTTACCTTTATAGACATAAAAGCGTGACTACGAAAAGGGAAAAGGATTTGGGGAAGCAGGTCAGAATGTATCTTGATGTTGTCATCTTTGCGTTTACAGGGCGTAATTTAATTTAAAAAAAACAGTAATGATTGTTGGCCGTTGCAATTATACTTACGAGCTCCCGAATGCTACTAGAACACTATACCACTCATTCACAAACAATCAATCCAAGTATTTGTTTCCTTAAACTATAGAAATGATAAATCTGTGAAATAATTATAGTCTGTCCCATATTGCTTATCTGCTTTCTCGTAATTCATGTCCTATTGGAAACATGTTAGAACTTGACGTCTTATACATTGAAACAAGTGAAACTGAGCATGACAGAGAAACAACAGGTAGACTAGGATTTGATTATATAGAAACTAGGACAACAGATGGAAATTTGTGTAATTATGAACACAAATTTCATTAAACATATCTGAAATCAAAATTGGAAATACATTACGTAAGAAAAACCAAAGCAACCAATTGTGGAAAGACAATGCATTTTATATATAATTTGTAACTTCTGAGATTTCCAGTAAAGAATATGCAAAATGGATTTCTCCTTACATTGGAATAACATTTTGTTATCTAAAGGGACGAATGCCTATAAGACATATATTTTCTGTAGCCCCTAGAGTAAAAATAAGAATCACAGCTTGCGAGTCGTGTCCCATATCTAGTCTTTTCGTTTGTTACTTGCAAAATAAAAAGTTTTCAAACAAAAAAATCATTTAATGCGTAATGGTTACAAAGTGCTGGATTGATTTCTTGGAATTACAGATCATTGTGCATGAAAATTTAACAAAGCTCAAGCAAATAATTTTATCGTCAAAGAAATGTCAAAGAAAACTGCGATCACAAACTAAAACTTGTATTTGTAAATTTCTTAATGCGTAAAACTTAATTTTACATTTCTCTAATATGCAAAATGTAAAGAAGTAAAACGCGTTAATTTTAAACAAACTTTTCACATGTGTGAAAACGATATACCCGTACATCAAAAGATGAGTACATGCAGCTTTGCAAATGCATTTAATGTTAGATATATCACAATCTTTTTCAAAAAGCTGTGACGTCATAGCAAAATACGTAACCTGCGCTAGGGTTTAGAACAGCTATGCCAGGGTTTCATCTAATAAAATTATTTCAGGAAATACTTCACAGGACTTTGTTATACTAAAGTTCGCAGGTAGAACAACAGCCCCATCCCATATCAGTCAAACTGATATTTCTTGTATCGACTTTTAGATTTTGCGTACAACAGTTACGGGAAACTTAGATTCACTATTCCACAAGATAAACTGGAAGTAACTGATAATAAAAACCACTTGAGTTTTCGAAAACAATTAAGAATAAGTTGTTTCTTGATTCTCTAATGTATCATTTTAAGTTGACACTGCATAATATAAAAACATAAAACCTAACAGAAACAATTACCTTAACAAAAGTAACAATTGCAATTACCGAAACAAAAACCATAAAGAATTATGTAACGTAACAACAAATTTTGACATGTAATGCGACACAAAAACATTTTCGTGACTACAAAACAATTTTAGACATGCAATGCAACATAAAAAACTTTGTTATGCAGAAGTTTTCAACAAGTATTCTGTCATAAGACTTTTTAAAAAACTTCTTAACCATCAAAGAAAAAAATGTTTTATAGTTTTAACTAAAAAATTCACAAGCAGAAAACAAAAAAAGTTCAGAAAAAATTTACATGCAACAAGAAACTGTACAGTACTAAAAGCAAAATGGTTTCATACTTTTTAATAACAAATTTCTGTCATGCAAAATGAAAACTGTAACTATGAAATGTAAAAGCAAGCATACTTTTTAGAAAGTTCCTTAAAAGATAAAAAGAAAATTAATATTTAGAAAATGCATTTGCAAACAATAACAGGACCTACAAATGAAACAGGTACAAGAACGAAAACTAGTTTTTATTAACAATGATTCGTATGGAAAATTTTTCTCACCTTAGGTTACATTATTATATTGTAATCTTGAACGAAGAAGCAACCAACTCATTCAAATTTCAACGAAACACTTTTTCATATTAGGTTAGTTTTTGTACATATCATTTTCAAACAAAACAAAGCGAGTCACCTAAATTCACCTGCCCACACCTCTTATGCAGTGCTGGAAAGCATAAACTTGCAGGGGCAAAAGTCAAGCATCCCTTTATAATGTAATGTTGGAATGCAAAACCTCACAGGGACAAGGACGCCCAAACGAAAAGCCAAACCAAGTCACCGAAATTCATATGTGCAAAGTGAACATTCATACGTGCTAGTATGCTTGCTTCTGTATTTCATAGTTACAGATTTTACTTTTCATGAAAGAAATTTATCAAATAATGAAACCATTTTGCTTTTTGTACTGTAGAGCTTTTTCGCATGTAATTTTTCTCTGAACATCTTATGTTTGTTTTCTGCTTGTGAAATTTAAAATTTAAAAATTTAATTTTTCTGTTCGACAAAATTTTGTATTTGAAACTATAAAACAATTTTTGTTTTCTTTGTTGGTTAAGAAGTTTTCTAAAAAGTATTATGACAGAATACTTGTAGAACACCTTTCTGCAGAACAAAAAGTTTTTGATGTTACATTGCAAGCCTAAAATTGTTTTTCGGTCACGAAAATGTTTTTTGTTGCACTGCATGTCAATTGTTTTTCTAAAAACGTTTTGTGACAATGTCGTATATGAAATCTTCTTTGAACAATGTAGCTTTATTTTAAAATAGTTTTGCACGATGAGAGAAAGATTTCTCTCACACTGTATGCCACTCTTTTGTTTTAAAAAAAGTTTTGTGATAATGTAACTTCATTTTAAAAATTGTCTCTGTGTTTTTGTGTCGCACTATATGTGAAAATTTGTTGTTACATTACATGATTCTTTATGGTTTTTGTTTCGGTAATTGTAAATGTTACTTTTGTGGTGTTTTTTTGTGTTAAGTTTTTTGTTTTATATTATCCAGTGTCAACTTAAAATGATACATTAGAGAATCACGAAACAATTTATTCTTAATTGTTTACGAAAAATTAAGTTGTTTTTATCTGCTACTTCCAGTTTACTTTTTGGAATAGCGAATCTACGTTTCCCGTAACTGTTGTACGCAAAATCTAAAAGTCAATACAAGAAATATCAGTTTGACTGATATCGGATGGGGCTGTTGTTCTACCTGCGAACTTTAGTTTAACAAAGTCCAGTGAAGTATTTCCTGAAATAATTTTATTAGATGAAACCCTGCCATAGCTGTTCTAAACCCTAGCGCAGGTTACGTATTTTGCTATGACGTCACACTTTTTGATAAAGATTGTGATATAACTATCATTAAATGCATTTGCAAAGCTGCATGTACTCATCTTTTGATGTACGAATATTTCGTTTTCATTGATGTGAAAGTTTGTTTAAAATTAACGCGTTACCTTTTTTATATTTTGCATATTAGAGAAATGTAAAATTAAGTTTTACGCATTAAGAAATTTACAAATACAAGTTTTAGTTTGTGACCGCACTTTTCTTTGACATTTCTTTGACGATACAATTATTTGCTTGAGCTTTGTTAAATTTTCATGCACAATGATCTGTAATTCCAAGAAATCAATCCAGCACTTTGTAACCATTACGCATTAAATGATCTTTTTTGTTTGAAAACTTTTTAATATTGCAAGTAATAAACAAAAAGGATATATATGGGACACGACTCGTAATCTGTGATTCTTATTTTTATTCTAGGGCTACAGAGAATATCTATTTTCTAGGAATTCATCTTCTTCGATAATAAAATGTTATACCAATGTAAAGAAAAATCCATTTTGCCTTTTCTTTACTGGAAATATCAGGAAAAACAAATTATATATAAAATGCATTATCTTTCCACAATTGGTTGCTTCGGTTTTTCATATTTAATGTTTTTTCAAGTTTGTTTTCATACATGTTTAAAGAACATGCGTTATTAAACAATGACAAGATTACAAAATTTCACAGCCTTCCATCTGTTGTCCTAATTTCTATATAATCAAATGCCAGTCTACCTGTTGTTTCCCTGTCATGCTCCGTTTTATTTGTTTCAATGTATATGACTTCAATTTCTAGCATGCTTTCAGAGTACACGTATTACAAAAACATACAAGGAATATGGGCCAGACTATAATTACTTCAAAGTTTTATTATTTCTATAGATTAAGTAAATAAATATTTGGATTGATTGTTTGTGAATGAGTGGTATAGTGTTCCAGTAGCATTCGGGAGGTCGTGAGTTTAGTTGCAACGGCCAACAATCCTTACTGTTTTTTTGAAAAATGAAATTACGCCCTGCAAATCCAAAGATTTTGTCAATTAACACCATCGTTATACATTGTGACCAGCTTCTCCAAATCCTTTTCCCTTCTCGTAGTCACCCTTTAATATCTGTAAAGGTAAGAAATAAAATTGATCTTCCTATTATTATGTAACTCTGTATTAATACTACAACTTCCTTCATATTACAACTAGAACGGTTTATTCTGAGACATAGCATGGACGTGTGTAAAGTTCCGTATGCTACATTTAGTAAGGGTATTAATGATTGTTTTGCGGTGACGAACAAACTAATGGACGAACAACACATATTTCGATTTAATGTTTCTACCTACAATTACTAAAGATTTTAAAATTTTATCCAAACATAATAACACGATGGAAGATCTCTCTTCATTAAACGAGAAATTACCCTACGATATCAACATAATCAAATTTCAAACACTGCAGCATATGTCAAGAATTTATGTGCATTAGTGATACGAATCTTACTGTTCAATTTGGACCCTAGGTCTTGTGCTTCTGTTAGCATTTTGGATTGCAATGATGCTTTATTGAAATTTCCAATGCAAGTCTGGAAGTATGCAAACTGTGAAGATATCTGTAATATTAATTAAAAGGTACTTGTGTATCATAATTTTGCATTACTAAATACCGACGGTACTTTTATATTTACATTAACCGGACCTATAATACATATTTATTTTAAAACACAATAAACTAGTCAATAACCAAATAAAATTCGTTTCTCGATTTTAAACTAAAATACACAACAATGGTTGAAATAATCGAAAAAACTATTTTTATCGAAATTTTACAAATATAAGGGAGTACTGTATACATTTTGTCTGTCATTCAGTTATTTTATTATGTATTAAATCGAAAAGTCTGAGCATTAAAAAGTTACATTAATTTTCTAATAATTGTACGCAAAAGTTTTATTTCTATATCATTAAACCTATCAAATGCAAGTTTTATACTTTCCATGATTTTATGTTGTACCTGTGTAGTTTGAAATAAATCGTATTTCTTTCTTTAGTGATTGTTTTATTTACGTCTGTAGCAACCGGTATTCATTAAAAAATCAACAAGCTGGTATACAGAATTGTGAGTTGTATAAAAAGATTGTCAGTTCTATTCCAGTAGATAGCTATTCTAATATAATAGTTATAATTACATCAAAATATTCGTACGAAGTTCAACTCAGTTGCAAGTAAGAATAGTATGTTTTAAATAAATACCAACACAATCCATCAGAGCATAAAATGTGAATCAAGATTTTAGAGTTTAAAGTCTACAAATAATTTTCAAAATTAAAACACAATATTAGAAATACTACATACCTCATCATTATTCTAAAACTACATAAACACGTAAATATTTCACCTTATATTTATTTAAAAAAAACATCATTACACTATACATTACTTAGGTTTCGTTCACTAAAAAGGTATTTTCAAATGCACTTAAATGTCTTTTCAGGTTCAAGATGTGTTTTTTCTAGAATAGCAACAGTTTTCTGTCACATCTAATTTTCTTTTTAGTCTCACAGTTTGTGCTAAGTTTGATCTTGTTTTTACAGTACTTATCAATACACTACCACTGCACAAAATTAAGCAGTTCACATAAAATAATATTATACAGTTTCATTCATTAGGTTTTACTTTTGTTTGTAGGATTTCACGCAAATTGTCCAAATGGATGTTTACTATTTGCGCCAAACACCGATGAAAGTCAATAAAGTTAATTCTGGTATAACAATGCAACTTATTAAACAGTTCATAAAGCGTGTGAACAGAATCTGTATTCGTTAGTATGTGCAGCACATATTCGTTGTTATCAAATTGTTCACAAATACACCCATCGTTTTCTTCCTCAAACTTGTAGAAGCAGAAGATACACCTAAGATTATTTTCAATGTCAAAGTCCATTAGCATTTCTACAAAACGTTCAAAATTCGTAATGTCGGGTCTACACCAACATGATTCTTGTTTAGTAATCACTTTAGCCTAACGTTATCCCTCCATGGTTTCTCGTGTGTTTACTGCAATCATTTCATATAACTTAACTGTCACTAAAGTCTTCACACAATGCTCACACCTCAATTATACCACATTTTTACAGCAATAACTTTCCGTATAGAGGTTACATAAAATACCCAACAATTGCCAGGGTTTAATCAGTGGGGAAATGAAAAATGAAACTATTGGCGTTTAAGTCATCATGACGCAACTCAGCCACAGGGAATTGGAAAATCTCTAACCCACTCTATTTCGTGTTTATGTAAAGCCATACGTAACACAAAGACTGTTCTACTTATCGTTCCCATTTTCTTTCAAAACCAAATATCGAATACCTACAAGGTAAATAAGTTCTATCTATATTTCTATGTATATATGTATAGTCCCTTGCCATGGTGTGCGTGTTATTATGCAAACCACCAACACATGTTTTTATCCACTCTACTAATCGCCTTAAATCCACCTCTCATCTTTCCTTCTTCACACTAAAGTCATTCATTAGATGGAGCAAAAATAACTTTAACAAGTAACACTTTCTTATCTTCAGTCGATTTACGTTCCAGTACATATCTTAATCCCACTTCAAATATACCAATTTAATAGCCTTTGCAATTATTATATTTCACTTCATACGCAATATATAAAGCCTTAAAATTAATAGGCTCAAATACACTACACACATTCGACCATTAATCATGGTTCACGTTCTATTTCATTCCAGCCAAATCCCATACATGCATGATCAAATTGATTACCTTCTTGATACGCCATCACAAATTGATACACAATCACAAATTAGCTGGAATCGAAGATAATTTGCAGTTTTCATGGATAAAAATATACAAGTTTCCTGAATTATGTTCCGTTCACATGCACAAAATTCTTTTCTTTCACTTTTCTCTTTTCTATCACGTCCACTATCGATTTCATCACATTCTCTTTGTTGGTTTGCTAATTTAGCAAGAATATTTGTCTTTCTGCATATCATCGTGACTGCATCTCGCACATGATATCTCCACCTTTAATTATCGTATCCATTTGCACTGATCGAACTTCCAACTGATTCGATTTTGTTCATATGTCTATTTCCATATATATTGTTAAACAACATGGGGCCTCGGTTTAAGGCTTTATGTCTGTATTTACACACAGGGGGTACATACTGAACACTTGGGTTTAATAGAGATTGACTGTCTGGTCTTTCTTCTATATATACTACAGAAAAATCACTGCTCACCTCATTTGGTTTTGGAGACATACATATTCTTGAAAAACAGAGAGTCTCTGTTGAAAGTTTTGTATCTGTATTTACACACGGGGGATACACACTGTTCTCTAGTAGCACAGCATTTAAAGCGTTCTTCAATCACATCAATTTTCAAGCAACGAAGGACTCTGCGACCGCTTTTCAATATTTGATAAAGTTTCAGCAAAAGTGTCGCTTCGTTCACAGAATTTACAAAGGTGTCACTAAACCAACTATATTTTTCTCGCAAAACATCCATTCTAAATAAACAATGTTTCTTATCGTCACCAAAACACAACTCTGTTCAAAGTACTTAATTTATTCAATTAAATACATGTAATACTACACATCAAAATCATGATACAGTATTTTCAAACGTAAACTACCTCTGCATTTTCTTCCAAACTATAGACTACCACCAACAAAGCTTCTATTCACACTGACTTTAAAACAGAAGATACTATCATAGGCCTAATACAACAATATTTTTCGCAAACACACTCGTTTTAAAGCACTTCTGCGCAACGCACATATCTAAACCTTTTATTTCTTGCATCTACGTCATTTCATTTAAATTCACTACACTTCTCGCCTTACGAATGGTATTCGTAATATCATGATTTCTCATTGGTCTGTTATTACCAATAAAGTTTACACATTATTCAACCTCTACTTCAAAGCACTTATACCTCATTTTCATCCTTAAAGACACCAGCTAGAACAACCATGAATCCAATCCTTGATGTTCAAAACTGCATGTAATTTTTCCAAGTGCTAATCATTTCTGATTATTTTTATATATGTAGACGAAAACTTTGAAAGATTAATGCTATTATCTGGATGCATCTCTAAAAATATTTCATAAATGTCCTTGTGCACTTGTGCTCTCTGCTGTGTCCATAGGACTAAGAATATATACATGTAAGTGGCTATATCGATTTCCAATGTTCTATACTGCTTATTATACTCTGAGCACTAACTTCCTTAGTAGAACATTCACAAACTGCCATTACGTAAAGTTTAATCAGCACCTAAGTTCGAGTCCATTTGTTGACCATCTTTATAGGATGTTTGAGCAATCACAATGTCTATCTCATTTCAGTTGTTTAATTTATGTAGCCAATAAGGTCACAGCAAAGAGGAATATTTCACAGCAGATCTGGACCACTCAAATACCATGAAAATACATGAATAACGTATTAATTTAATTAATTTGCGTTCATAGCGATATCCAACGTTAGATTGTTTCAACAAACATTTCGTTAAGAACATTAAGTGTTTTGATTATTAAATGAATCCAAGTTCCAAACACTTCCGATCATTATATGGGTACTCCACTTGTCACTAGTGTACTGTTGTACTAATCTTAGATCGAAAGTATAATACCACTGCAATATTATTAAATTATTCCAAGTTTGTAATATTTTATGCCATTATTCATACACGTTAATATGCGACACTGCCTTCAAGACACGAATCTACTAATTCTATAAAAAATATGGTCAAGTATCGTCTGTTCCCGTGTGCATAATAAAGTTCCATTTATGGTCTGTATTAAACTGCTGTTGCATTATTTTATCATGTGTACAAGAAGTATTATTCAATTTCTAAATTTCATGTCAAAGTTCTTAAATATTTGCTCGTAATTAAAGTCCGAATTCTTAAAAAATCACTACATATTCAATTCCTGACAAATACAAAAAACGGCCTAATAAAAGATCAAATATGTGCTAGCTGTAATTCAAAGAACGCATGCTTCGATTCAAAAGTCAATCCAAAATTAAGAGAATTTCCTAGCTTCATAAACAAGTGTATGCCACATTAGTTTCAATAAAATACATCAAATGGTCTAGTAGACGTCTAAATGGGTGTTAGCAGTAATTTAATGGAAGCCATGCTTCAATTCAAATGTCAAACCAAAGATAAGTGCATTTCCTAGCTTCAGGAACCAGTGTGTCACATTAGTTTCAATAAAATGCAAAAACGACCTAATAGATGGCCAAATATTTGTTAGCAGTAACTCAAAGGAAATGTTGCTTCAACTCAAAAGTCAAGATAAAATAAGCGCATTTCCTAGCTTCACAAACCAATAGATGCTACATTAGATTCAATAAGATACAAAAACGGCCTAGTTAACGTGCAAATAGATGTTAGCAATAAGTCTAAGAAAAGCCATGCTTCAATTGAAAAGTTAAACCACAATAAGCGCGTTTCCAGTTTCACAAACCAATAGATGCTACATTAGTTTCAATAAAGTACAAAAACGACCTAATAGACGTCCAAATGTGCGTGAGCAGTTACTCCAAGGAAGCGTGTTTATCAGCTTATCAAACCAATAAATGCTATATTAACGTTCCGTCACGAGGTTTACGACATGGATGATACTTCAATCCTCACTTTCACAAATTTACCCTAGCTTTCAAAAGCCTGTCAGTTCGCGTTAAGTCTAATAAAATGTTATTCAGTAAAATCACATGCTCTTTTTATCTCAGTCTCACTCTCAGCTTATATTCAACAATTCTGTTCGTGTTGGTTATCTTTCTGTAATTTACCAACTCTTTCCTAAACTATTCAGTACAATTTCCGTCAATATCACATTTCATTTAGTCAAATAACATCATTTTTTGTTTCAGTTTCTGTATATCTCACTACCAAGTTATTTTCAACGATTCTGTTCTTGTTTTGTTATCTTTCTGTAATTTACTAACGTTTTCCGAAGCTTTTCAGTACAATTTCCGTCAATATCACATTTTTATTTACTCAAATAAGATCATTTTTGTCTCAGTTTCTGTATATCTCACTACCAAGTTATATTCAACGATTCTATTAATATTTATCTTTCTGTAATTTACCAACCCGTTCGGAAGGTTTCCAGTACAATTGCCGTTAATATCACATTGTATCTACTCAAATGATCATTTTTGTCTCCGTTTCTGTATATTTCACTACCAAGTTATATCCAAAAATTCTATTCATGTTTGTTATCCTTCTGTAATTTATCAACCATTTCGGAAGCTTTTCAATACAATTTCCGTCAATATTATATTTTATTTACTCAAATAAGATAATTTTGTCTCAAATTCTGTATATCTCACTACCAAGTTATATTCAACAGTTCTTTTCATGTTTGTTATCTTTCTGTAATTTACCAATGCTTTCGGAAACTTTTCAGTACGAGGTTAGTCAAATAACATTTTATGCAGTGTAATATATATTTTTGTTTATATCTCATTGCCAATTTATATTCAACATTTGTGCAATTTACCAACGCTTTCGGAAGCTTTTCAGTACAATTTCCGTCAATATCGCATTTAGTTTAGTCAAATAAATCATTTTTGTCTCAATCAAACAGCAGACCTAACCAAAGCTGTATCAAACAACTTTACTAACAATACAATGTTCCTAGATCTTTTTATAATGGCAACTACTTAGAGTTTCTTATATTTATGGCAATTACATAATACTCAGTCAAAAGAAAAAAACAATTTCATTTATTATTCTGTTTTTAAAATTATTCATTTATGTTTCTTTAAATCTCTAGTATCAAAGACTTCTTTGCCTGGGTGTTCTTTCTCCTTTCTTTTCGATTTTTCTTTTTGTTGATCAAAATTAACTTCTCCCCTAAGGGCCTATACGAAATTCGGTGATCAAGATGGGTGGTCTAGTTTGGAGGAAGAAATTTTGTGAGTCAGTATTTTCTTCCTTAAAACATAATGACATTTTTTGCTATACGTTTGTATCTGCAACGAAAGTGGGGTGAAATTCATCCCTAATTTTTCTAGTCACAAGCAGGTGAGGAGTGGATTCGGTATTTGTACTAAATTTTTATGTTGGTTGCGTGTTTTATCAATAGAGGAAGAGAAAGGGGGTGGGTATAATTTGTTGTATGCGTTTGTACCTTGTGAAAACGATTAGTAAGAGGGCATGGATTCGTACTGAATCGGCTGCTTCACAGCAACAGTCATTAATTTGGGGGCGTGGATTCGTACTGAATCGGGTGCCTCACAGCAAGAATTATTAATTTGGGCGCGTGGATTCGTACTGGATCGGGTACCTCACAGCAAGAATTATTAATTTTGGGGGGGTGGATTCGTACTGAATCGGCTGCCTCATGCTACTCTTGACACCATTACTGTTTGACTTTGCTTTAGAATACGCGATCCTAGAAAGTAACACCGATGTCATAGTAGAAGTGTGCGACGAGTTAGGTCTACAGGTAAACATAGAGAAAAAAATGCATCATCACAAGCCGAAACACACAGAATAACGGAAGTAGATACATGACAATTAAGAATTATAACATAGAGAAACTCCAAGCCTCGCGATTAATATCAAGAAAGTTGAAATTGAAAATATACAGAAAGGTTATTTTGCCGGTAATATTTTACGGTTGCGAAAGTTGGAGTACGACCATAGCAGATGGAAATAAATTACGAGTGATTGAAAATAAGGTTTTGAGACCGATATATGAGCCGAAACGGGACGAGGAAGCTGGGGAATGGAGAAGACTGCATAATGAAGAACTTCACGGACTCTACGACTCACCGGATCTTGTAAGAATAACGAATTCGTGATGACTAAGGTGGGCAGGCCATGTAGCTCGGATGGGAAAGAAACGAAGATTATATTCCATCGTGGTTGGTAAACCGGAGGAAAAGAGATTAGGAAGAACGAGACGACGTTGGGAGGATAGTATTAGAATGGATCTTCGTGAAGTAGATGTTGTTATGAAAACTGATTTGATTTTGCTCGGAATATAATCCTATGGATAGCGTTTGTTACTGCGGCGATGAACTTGCGAGTTCCGCAAACCATAGAGTAAGTGAGTAAGTATGAATATTTATATGCGACAATCATAATTTGATAGAATGGTTTCTCCATGCACGTGATATGTCACATACATATATAACTTAATTGGTGTTATACCAAATTAAAAAAGAACAATATAAGTTTATGACGGAAAGGCTTTTCTTTTGACCATTAAAAATTTGTAATATTCTTGCAACATTAGAGAAAAACATATTCTGGTGCAGTCTTATTACCTTACTAAGTAATAAACACAACCAGTATTAACATGCGGCTTTAAGTAATCACTATTCAAATTAGTGATATTTCTCAGTAAGCAAAGTATGGAAAAAAATACTTAACAGATCATTGAGTTATTAAGTCGTATGGAATAATTTTAAGACAATTCTGCAGTTATCTCATTTTGTAACTTACTCTAACATAGATGACTTAATTTGATGCTGGTACAGAAGGATCTATGCCAATGACGACAAATAGAACCACCTACAGTAGAGAAACATTTAGATTATCTCATAAAGTATTAAATGCAATACAAACATATGTGATAACTTTGAGATGTGGTCATTTCTTCCGAGGGGAAAGAAAGCTCATAAATAATGTTTGGTACTAAAATGAATTACTTTAACAAGTGCAGAGCTTCTTTGTACAGTTACTTCTCAGTTAGTATACAATATGTACTATGTCTGGCAATTTATTTTCTAAAGTCTTAATTCAAGTTTCACTTCTTTTTTAGGTAAAACTGTAAAGAATTAAGAAATAATATTACTACAATATTCCTACAACATCCCTTGTCTTGTTTGATATCCAAGATTTTTGGTTTCAAACGGTCAAGAGAAAAAACAATTTCATTAATATTGGCAAACTATAAAGTTGTAATCTCTGTTTGCGTGAATACGATGGAATTTAAAATACCAGCTTAATTGAATTTCCTCATGTGTTAAGAAATATGTATTATTATTATAATTTCTACTCACACAGCACACATGATACACACTATATCACGTAGGAATAAAACTACGTAATCGATAAATATATAGATGAGTTTGTGTGTGCTTCAAATCATTTTTAGCATTACACCTTCCATTCAGTTTTATATTCATCTTAAGTATCAGAAAATTAGAAAACTTACCAGTAAGGACACCGAAGCTGAAAAAAAGATGTAGCAAACTAGTGGCGAAAAAGCTAAGAATCATTCCCACTGCACAGAATACTCCTCCCACAAACACAACTGTCCGGCATGTGAACTTCTGGCACAACGCACTAGTTAAGGGAGCTGCAAGTGAAACAAGAGAATTACTTAAAATCTCACAAATATACAAGTATAATACCAAGAAAAATCTAGCCTTATAAGTACATTCCTTAATTTTGATGTAAATACATTCACTTTATTCTGTAAGTTTATTTTAGGTAGACTGAGATGCCGATATATAAGAAGCAATAGCACACCGTACGCTTCCGTCTCCTTCCCCTTGCGGAAATGGACGTGGCCAAATTACTGATGTGTTATGTAAAAGTAAGGAGTCTTGTCCGTTGGACGTAGTGTAGTTGTGGTAGACAGAATTTATTTTCGTTTGACCGCGGACAGATTGTATTAGCTGGAAAGAAGGGATACTTCATCTCTCAAGCTCCAAATGTTCTTGGATTTTTTCGTGCAATAGTAGCAATGATATGGCAGGACTATGTGAAATCCTTCAGCGTAACATCAATAATGTGGACTTTCACAGGTGACGCAAGAATGATCCATCAGTGACTGACTAAGGACTCTTTTTCATTAAAGCTCGCGTGGCTTGCTTTGTTTGCGATTTGGGTGAGTAGCCAATTGAAACACGTGGTGTTTCGTGGTGTAGTTTTATTACGTGTTGTAACACGGGTTTCAATTGTCTACTCACCCAAATCGCACGCAAAGAAAGTAACGCAAGCGTTCATGAAATCCAGCCTTTATACGGTAATTCCTCACCGTTCAGTTTAGTAAGTTTGACTTCAGTCCGTCACGATTATGCAAATGCAATGCTTGTTAAGATCCAAAAACATGGGATTCGAACCTGTAACTTTGCAGACGCTGCCTAACGCCTCAGGCCACACGGCAACCTCGGTCGACGTAGGATTTTTCTTTTATGAATCTCATTTTATCTTTATTTATGGATATTGATATTAATGGCTTAAGCTTGTCTTATATCTAAGAATCGAAAATAACTTCTGGACAAAGGTGTTGGTATGGAAGTGCTTTTTGTTTATTTAAAGTGCCATCTTAGCTACTTCTCGTGAGACTGGTGAGAAGCCCTGAAAAACACAGATAGAAAAGATTCAAATTTGCTCTATCTTCCATAAGAGATTAGCAGCCAACGAGCTAACCAGAAAACTGTCAAAACTGGGCGATCAAGTTACTCGAAGAGTCATTTCACCTAATAAAGCATCTAATTTAATGTTTATATGTAAATTTTTAGCGGAAGAAGGCAAGGACAGGCATGAGAGCCGGAAGATATTCTAGGTTTCGTGTCTGTAGACAACACATACATTCAAATATCTTCAAATTCATTTAAACAGTAACAACTTTGGTTAGCTTTTACTGCCTATATCATGGCTCGAAGTCATGAATGAATTTGAAAATATTTACTTATATCTTTTAATTTAGACAATCTGCATACACGAAGTCCCGAATATCTTCAGATTGTCATAGTGTAGACTGTTGTACCTTGAGCATAGTGTATGTTGGAACAGTCTTATATTTCTGACTCCCTGTGCTACATAGCGGCAACTTCGTACAGCCTCTTGTATCATGAAACAGACGCACATCTTGTACTTAGAACATCTACCTTGAAGAAATGAAGGAAGATAAGGAGCACAGGACACAAGAAAACATAACCAGAGCAATAATCAACAAATTAACACACGTCTAGGCGTTTATTAGGCCTATTACTGATTCATTGAGTACTTAAAAACTATTTTTATCGTGACTTTAGTTATTTGGTAGGATGTTTTCTTCTTTTTTTTCATAATAATATGAAAATACTTCTTTCGTAAAGTATCACACACCTTTACATTTCACTTTTACTTTTATTAAATTAATAACATAGTTTCTCATATACTTATCTGTTAGTTATTTATTTATTTGACCTTTTACACGTGCATGTTTCAAGATACAAGAGGCTATGTTCCAAGGTACACAAACCTGTGTACCATGGAACACTTAGCTCAAACAATTTGAAGAATAAAAAGCACCGTAAAACAGAGAAACGAGAAGCCAAATACTGAAGCAGTTTAATTCAGAAGTTCTAGAGCACAGATATAAAAAAAATTAATGTCCCTTAAATTATAATTTGGAAAATGTAAAATGTGTTCCATGGTACAACAGTTTCCATATAGGTTTTAACGACATGTGTTCGTGTATAACGCCATGTACAGCCTATTCCGAAAAGGTTGACCGCATTGATTAGGGTGTTTTGAGCTGAAAATTCTCCAAGTCCAACTTCGGGTATATTTGGGAACAGTAAACCGAAGATGCCAGGTTCCAGCTCTGGAAGGAAGGATGAACCTTCGCAGTTGGGAAAAAAATGTGCAAATTTTTTTCATCTTTTAAGAGCAATAAGACATGTTCTAATGTTATTAAGTGTAGAAAAAAGTAACATTCATTAAAATACGTAATGACAAGTGCGAGGATCCCGGGCGGGCTTTGGGGGCCCTGGCCTCCCAAAGTTGAATGAGGGGGGGGGGGGCAAAATATAAGGTGAAGTCAGTTCTCCTATTTCTATAGTACATGGTCATTCGCTTTCCCTTTCTACTAAGCTTATCTCCCTTTGGAAAATCTATTTCATTGATAAATTCCTCCCTGAAACTTATATAAATTACATCACTTATATAAAATACCCCTCTCCTGGCTAAAGGCGTTAATTCGTGCATTGCTTGTGTAGTTTCTGGAGTTTCGTGCATAGTCGCCGTGTCGCATTTGTCGTGGTTGCTAAAGAACGTACACTACATTCCAGGGCTATACGAGCTGCCGTGTTACATTTTCTAGTTACAGTTTCATAAAAGGCTACGAAGCTCTTTTTCAACCATAAAAAATACTACAGAGGGTACGGTCCAGCACCCGTTTATCATAGCAGAGATTACACAGGATTTAACCCCACATAGTACAACAGCGCTACGAAGCCTTGTTTAGCGTAACACATGCCCTAGCAGGGTTCCCAGCATAGGGAATAACCTAACCTAAATAACATGGACGCCATCCAACGAAAGCCGCCGTGTCGCATTCGTTGTGGATACGAACCTTTTTCCAGCCCAATTTAACATACCATCGATTACCTAACCCACATAATAGATCCCACATAGTACACCAGTGCACGATAGCATAGATTACACAAAATTTAACCTAACATAGCATAAAAGGCTACGAACCTTTCCAGCCCTATTTAACATAGCAGATATTACATGTCCTCTAGTCTATCTACCCCAGCCCCCATAATACACCTCACAGTGGACGGTAGGGTACGAAGCTATTTTTCAGCCATCCTAGGAGAGATTACACCACTGCACGATAGTGTGAAAGGGTACGAAACCCTTTTTGCAGCCCTTATTTAACATAGTAGAGATTACACACGAATATATGCTAGTACACCAGTGCACGAAAGGCTACGAGCTATTCCCTATTTAACATAGCAGAGATTACACAGGAATTAGACCAGATAACCTAGCAGAGATTCCAGCACATTCCCAACTGTTTCTATACCACACAGTACACCAATGCACGAAAGGGTACGAAGGTCCTTTTCAACTATAAAAAACACTACAGAGGCTACCACCCATCCCCTATTTAATATAGCAGAGATTACACAGGAATATATGCTAGAAGACCAGTGCACAAGGCTACGAAGCCCTATTTAACAGAGCAGAAATTACACAGGATTTAACCTAATATAGTACACTAGTGCACAATAGCAAAAGGGCATAAAGCTCTTTTTCACTACTTAACATAGCACAAATTACAGAGGCTCAGTTTCCAGTACAGGACATGCTAGTTAACCTAGCCCAAATAACATGTTATAGGAGACTACACAGCAGACCATAGCAGCGATTACATGTCCTCTAGGCTTGCTAACCTAATACAGTATGCGGCTACGAGGACTTCTGAAGTCAGTTTCTATACCCTACAACCAATGGTGAATAGTAGGCGATAACCACAACCAACAGTCACTACCGGGGCCCAAAGGCAAAAGGTCAAATATTTAACCGTGTATAGCTCGTAAACGACGAAACATATTGAACTTCTGTTTTCACATTTGGTATGAGGGCATCGAATAGTATATGCTATCCTTGAGGTCAGAGGTCAAATATTTAACCATGTATAGATCCATTGAGTAAATATCTCCTAGAGAGATCTTTTCTTTGTTCGACGGCGTAACGCGTTCTGAAGGCTTCAAACCCCTTGTTCAAATACTTCGGGTGTAAAGACGTTCAGATGTCGCTACTGCGCCCTGAAACAAAAATGCAGACGTTAGGTTCCCGTTTGCTGTATTGGCAACGCTGTTTGCTACACGTGTTGAAAAAATGGCATGCTTAGCATCGACATACAACATCTGGTAAACAAACCTCCCCACACCCCAAGAAAAAGCAGAAGTACACAAAAAAATAACAACCGACTCCTCTCCCCTGTCCCTTCATTCAGAAGCCTTTTCAGCAAATCTGAGCACCCACCGACCGTGATGAAGTGAGGTCCTTGGATGCGCTTAGATCCATTCATAAATTATCGTCCGTTCAAGACGGAATTGGTGCATTGAGGAAGTTTAAGAATTTCCATTTTTTTAAAATTTTATTGTTTTTATATTCCCTTTGGTCTAAGAAGATAACCTTATTTTCATTTCCTCCTTGTTCACTGTGTTTTAAAATACCGCGAATAAAATAATCATCACCGATCTTCAACGTCGAACACAGCAAAATACATTTATCAATTATCAAATCTGATATTCAAGCCCGTATATGACCGCGAATCGAAAATATATAGGGTAGCCCGAGGCTATTTCGATTAGAATGAGCTATATTCCTCAGAAAAAACGGCAATATCGTCATTCGTTCCGATCCCGCCATAGTGCTGTTACCGCCCATAAAATTCATTTTATCTTATCTTATCGTTCCGATCACCCCCCTTCCAAATGGAAATTCAGTTGATAGAGTAAAAACTGAAAAAATCCCTCGCAGAAAGAAGTCACCGGTTTTGGAGGCAAAGAACTGAGTCACCGATAGAAGCAATTTCTAACTATTTAATTTGATCACGTTTGATTCAAATTTGAAAAATATTGTACGTCAGTTCCTTAATCAGCAATGCCAATAGTTAAGTGATGAGTGATGACTGTTACAATATGATTAGGGTTTCAGAATTAGCTTCCCACCACTTATGCAACGTATGATATTTGTTGTTCATTTTTCCGATGTAAACGCATCTGCTACTAGCTGGTTGATATCAGACTATTTAACTCCATCAGGAAGTCTCGGGATCGATTCTTAGTGCCGGGCATCCTGACTAATGTTCTCCCTGGTTCCTCGATCACACTAGGCAAATCCTGGGATAATACCTTGAATAATACAATAGTACAAGTGGACAATTGTTCTCTGTTTATGTATGAAATGCATCTGTACAATATTTTTAAAAAGTGAATTAGAAGTCATTGTTTTAAGTTTCGGAGTAAACTTATTGAAAAGGTGTGTACCAGGAATTAGTCATGGAAAGTTCATTGGTAAGGTTTAATTTATTTTGTTTTGTGCTAAGACAATAATTCTGTGGTTGCATGTAAGAACAGATGACATTAAAAAAAAAGTTACTCTCACAAAGTTATTTCCACATGCTCAGCTATCTCCTCTAAAAATAATTGTCCACAATCAATATTTGTTTGTACAGAACATGGAGCTTCTGTATACGATCTCCTGTAAGGGACAATAGTTGCTTTGATTGATTGAATTGTTATTCACGTCCTAAGCGAGCTGAAGAGCTTCTAAGACGGGACCTACAGTTTTTTTGGTAAATTGGACTCCGATACAATTCTGTTCAATAGACCCCGGCGGGAATTGAACCCGTGACGAAGTGCACGGAAAAGGAATGCGCTAACCTCTCGGCCACCCCGAGGGATAGTTGTTACGATCTTCAAACCTGTTTTCCTCAAAACTAAAGAAATGTAATTTATCAAGTTCTTGCATACACTCGCAGAATTACAGTAAGTTTATTTTGTGCTGCTGAAATTAAATTTATGACAAGTAGGTCTATAACATTTGTCTCTATATTGCATATGCTCCATTACGAATGTAATTTAGTTTTGTCCTAATATTAGAGAAAAGTTTTTTTAATAATGCATGTTTATTTTACAAATTTGCTAACGATCCAATTTTATTTACCACTTCCATGGAGGTCTGGTTAGGTACGGGCCCCATTATATTGCTTTACCCATGAGTCACGGGTTCAATTCCTTCCTGGATCCATTCAACGAAATGGTTTGGTCCACCAGTTCTCCCATAATCATCCATTTGACCTGGGCCAAAATTGCCTAAATGCCTTCAATAAAATTCAATTCAATCATTTACAGGTCATATTCACACTGAATTTTACTTTCATCGGCTTTTCTAGTGTTGACAACAGTAGTTTTTTTTTTTGCTATAGCAAGTAATTTTAATAGCACTGAGGAGTGATTATCTCACAATCAACATTTGTAACAAGTAATCAAGAATTACACGAGTGGCACAATTACTTTTAAAGATCTAACGTGGAGGTCTTTGTTCTGCATTGACCGATCATTGTTTACCCCTATTTATCAAGATGTTTTTCAATCATTTCTAATATTTTACAATAAGTATAAACAGTATTATTATTATTGATAATATTTTCCAATGAAATATCAACATGTTTTACTTCCTCATGGAAATAGGAAAATACACTTGAAATTGCTGTCAAGAAATAAATGTTTAATTTTATTGACAGCTTTGAAATAAATATAATACTTAACTTCAAAGTATTGTATGTGACACTTCAAAATAAAATCTGTTGGACAAAGTATGTGTACATTCCTTCCTCTTTTACACTCCTTTCTTTCACAAGTTTTGGTACTAACAGTAGTAAATGAGTTACCCTTTACAAGTATATGATGTTTAACTCGTATTAGGAATTTAGAAATTACAAGACATTTAATTAGACAATACGTTAGAAGTTATACAAATTAGGAATAGAGGTTATTTGGAGATATTTTCGGGTGAAGAGAGTATAGGGTATTTGAACCTCTAAAGAGTATGTCTGGTCCTAGCCTTGAAACAGAAACAATGGATTTAACATTTAAAGCAGAGTTGCTACCGAAGCGTGTTCTTGACGTGATTATATAATCCTTCCTTATACTTTGTAATAACTTCCTTGTTAACTATCTTAGTTTTATTTCAAGCAGATGCCTTAATACCAAATATTAAAAGAAAAAATATCTGATTATCTCTTTTTAATGGCTCGCATGAAATAGGTTTCTGACAACCAAAATAATGTGTATTTACATCCGCGAATCTTATGTCTACTCGAGGGACTAGCAAGGCATAAATAAACCCTTGGTCTCGAGTTGACGTCACACACCTTCCACCCTAAATTCTCGAGAGAAAGTTGTCGGATGGCGAGACCTTATAGCGAGGTGCGTGTGGGGGTTGGGTCAAACGACCTTGCTGGCAAAGGCACGTTATTCTCCGCATTTAAAACCATTGCTCTACCATAGAACAAAATCCCCCCCTACCCCCCCCTCACCCACTAGTGTGGGCCTTCTTGCTGTTTCCTTCTCTACACAATTTCTCGAAGAATTCTTACAATCCGAAACAAAGCAATGTGAGCTGAACGAAACCCTTACTGGGAGGTATCCAGCAGACTATCTTACTCCCGGCAATAAATCATTACGTAGAAGGTAGAAAGGAAGTGTTTGGCAAACTAGCTGTTTCCTTACATATAGCATAGTTGCCAATACAGCAAGCAGAAAACTAAAGTCTGCATTTTTGTTTCAGAGCTCAGTGGCGACATCTGAGCGTCTTTACACACTAAGTATTTGAACAAGGGGTTTGAAGCCTTCAGAACGCGTTACGCAGTCGAACGAAGAAAAATTTCTCTAGGAGATATTTACTCAATGAAAGATCGTAAACGGCGAGATATATTGAGATTCTGTTTTCACAGTGATACGTATTTTGGTATGCTAATGTCAAATCTGACGGCAGTTTGCTAACTTCGCCCCCCGTGGTCGTAGAATTATAAAACGTATAAATATATTTTATTTTAGTCACGGGAATATTAAATATTAAAACTGCGTGTTTGTACCTGCTGCCGTTTACGAGATATGGCGGTTCGAATTTTTCAATATTTTCGAATTTTGCTCTTTCGGCGCCAGAACTATGAAAACCGCAAATTATGTTATTTTGTTCACGGTAATACTGAATTTGAAACCAACTTCTTTCTACCTATTAGTGCTTCCAAGATATAGCGGTTCGAATTTTGAAATTTTTACGCAGTATTGAGAAACACGCAGATTATATGTTATTTGGGTCAGTGATGCAGAATGTTAAATTTGCTTCACTCTACCTATTATTATTGCTTCTAAGATATAGCGGTTCGAATTTTGTTAAATTTTGACATTTCAGCCGCAGAGATGAGAAACTCGCAGATTATGTGTTATTTGGGGTGGTAATGCCGAATTTGAAAACAACTTCTTTCTACCTATTATTACTTCCAAAATATAGCTGTTCGAATTTTCAATTTTTAGGTTCAGAATTGAGAAATTCGCAGCTTATATGTTATTCGTGTCGGTGATGCAGAATGTGAAATTTGCTTCTTTCTACCTATTGTCGCCTCCAAGATTGGGCGGTTTGAACTTACTGAATTTTGATATTTTAGACGCAGAATTGAGAAACTCGCAGATTATATGTTATTTGGGTCGGTGATGCCGAATGCGAAATTTTCTTCTCTCCACCACCTACGCTTTCCAAGATTGCTTCTCCCGCTTCGAATTTTGCTCTTTTGGTCCCAGAACTATGAAACATGTAAGTTATATGTAGTTCGGGGTCGGTGATGCTTCCATGATATGGCAGTTCGAGTTGAGAAACTTGGGGGTCGGTGATGTTTCCTTTTTACCCAACATAGCAGAAATTCCAACTTTGTCTCTACCCCAAATGCACAAAACCTTGAATGCGTCTATTATTCCGTAGCTGTCACCAGGCTGCAGGAAAGCGGATTAAATGTAATAATTACTATATTCACAAACCTCGCAGAACTCATGTAAGCAATTACACACAAGAAATAATATTTTTCTTTGTTCTTTGACGACAAGTACACGTTCGGTACAGCCTTTCAGTACTATTTTATAGATCATACAGAAAATTACAGACCACTGTGATTTTGGAGGAGGTATTAAAATGTAAAATTCCCCGCTATTTCCTCAGATTGTACTTTAATTACCAGCCCTTATGATCCACTGGTTATGGCTGTACTATATTTTTTTCTTTCGACAAATTGCGGTTTCCATAATTATTCGTTTGCTGGGAGTATGCCTCAATGAGGATAATGTCGGGCGAATATTGAATTACATTCTGAGAACATTGCTTGCACTGACATTGCACTACAAAAATATGGTGGTTTTTTGGTCCTAGAACTATGAAAGCCTCAAATTACGTTATTCGGGTTCGTGTTGCGTCCATGAAATCGTATTTCAAATTGGGAAACTTAGGGGTCGGTGATGTTTGCTTCCAGCTTAGTCTACACTCGTTTCGCGCCAAATGCACAAAACCCAAAGCGTCTATTATTTCGTAGCTGTCACCAGGCTATAGGAAAGCTGGGCAATTGTAATAATTACTATACTCACAAGACTCTCAGAACTCATGTAAGCAATAAGCAATTACGCACAAGAAATAATATTTTCCTTGTTCTTTGACATGCTAAACGTTCGATATAGAATTCCATAGATAATACAAAAAATTGAAATGCCGGTAAATTACAGACCGACGTGGTGTTTGAGTGACAGATGGTACCTTCAACTTATACCCTGGCTGACACCTTCCCACATCCTTTCTCCTTCCCTATTCCGGCCGGATGAAATATTTGAATTGAAGCCCGGAGCAAAAAAATGCAAAAGCTCATAAATAAATGTAATCCGAAGCAATTATTACGTAATACGTATTTTTATTAGTCTGCTCGTTTGCACTGTCAAATAGTTCTCATTTATACCCGAAGGAATTTCCACTAACTATTAACTTGAAATCATCTTTATACTGTTGACTCTCTGTAATTCGAACTTGGATAATTCGAATTACTGATTAATTTGAACAGAAGTTGATTCTCCTTGAAATTCCCATTGAAACCAGTGTTGAAATTTCACATGTAATTCAAATTTTCAAACCTCTTAATGGATAATTGGAAGTCATTAATTCAAAAGGAAAAGAAAGACATTTTTCCTGGATTCCAATGTCTCAAACATTTATGTTACCGCCCATACAATTAATTTTATCTTTATCTCAAACATTTACTCCGTCCAGGAGAATGACCGCCAGATAGCAAATAGAAGAGTGCAGTTTCAACTGGTTTACAGCTATCCAGAGACAGCCGTAGAGAAGAGAAAAAGATGTTTACTGGTATGAAGCCTTCACCCCCTGCTCAATCACATTGGATTTTCTACCCCTTTTGTATGCAGATGTACGTCCTTAAACTTCTCCTGCAGTGGGCAATGCTTTGTAAGAACGAAAAAATGTTAAATTCCTCTTAAATGCACTGAGTTCACAAAATAAATGAAATTGATATACTGGTAATCGTGTAAAAATAAAAAAAAAACAAAGGAAACACGAATCACGAGGTAACTAATGTTGTCACATATGAATGTGATTTTATGTACAGTATCAATACGTTAGCTATTGCACTTATTTAAATTTAAATGTGCTTATTTAAATTTAAATGTGATTTTCTTTTACTAGTAGCTTAATTAATTGCACTATAGGATCACGCACAAAATGCTTCAACATTTAACGTAAGGTCCACTGCATGTTAAGGCTCCTCGCTACTCCCTCCCCCACTTTTTAACATTTTTCAAAATATTTCAAAATCTAATATCATTATCAAAATTTTAAGAAGTTAGCTCTCTAGTACTTACAAATTACTATGAAATACAATGAACAACGATCTCGAGATCTTGTCCATTGATGGGCGATTCGTTCTCAAAGATTATGACGTCATCATTTAATTAGCAACGTATCACGCATCAATGGACAATGTCTCGAGATCGCTGTCCATTCTATTTCATAATAATTTGTAAGTACTAGACAGCTATTTTCTTAAATTGTGATAATGCTATTAGATTTGAAATATTTTTAAAAATGTTAAAAAAGTGGGGAAGGGAGTAGTGAGGGCCATTAATTATTTTTGTTGATACAGTAGTAAATAGTTTTATTAGACTGATTTTCTTCAATAATGCATGTTTTGGTTATTTCCAATTTTGGATAATTCGAATCTTTTACGCATCCCCTTGGAGTTCGAATTAACGAGAGTTCACTGTACTAATTATTCGCGAAGAGAATATGTAATTGAATCTGTAAAATTACATACAATAGTTTTCCGACAGTTATAATATTAACTACCCTAAGTCCTAACCGCAGTCTATCACTCTGCTACTCAAATAACAAGCTACAGAAAATTAAGTCTAAAATGGTGCTTTTATAATGTGTTTAAGTTCCAGGGAAAAAATAACTCATTTAGAAAGTTTTTTTCCTAAACTGCTATTTTTAACAAAATATTTTAAAATAGAAGTTACTGCTATCACTGCTACGAAAAATTAACCGTTTTACCCATCACTATTAAACAGTGTGTTGTATTGATGGAACAAAAGTCTATTCAGCGCCACACTACTTTGCAGACAAGCTTCAAATTCTTTGCCGTTTTTCTGAATACAGGCAAAATGTAATATGGACGTTTGTTCACGCATACGCTTCAATTTTCACTGAATTTCACTACATTTCTGTTCCCAAAGTTATTCTGTCAATAAATTATATCAGAAATGCAGTATATTTAAGCAAAACATGGAATTTGGGAACGTATTCTGTTGCTTTCATGAAAAAAAAAAAATCAGAATCGAGACTACTGTTGTTTTCGTAAAGAAATAACTTTCAACTAGTAGACCAATGAATGAATCCTTGCTGTTACAAAATTTGTTGGGGCTAATTGGCTCAATCAGGGAGGGGGGGGGTAATGCCCCATGATCACCCCTCTGAAAGAAACACTGGTTGAAATATATATATTTCAGCTTTCGAAACTCAGCAAGCTATATGCTAATAAATGTTTAAAAGAATCCGAAGCGTTTCTTGAAGTTATTAATATACTTTGATAGTTTAGCTATGGAGAAAATAAATAGATCTTTAAGGAACCAGGTTGACAAATTGTAAACCTGACCATAAGTAAACCTTCCAATGGGTCGATGACAGCCTTTTAGACGCAAATGGGACCGTTTACACCTTATTCTTGTCCTCAATACGACAAATTGCTTTGCTTGCTGCGGTAACACTAACAAGGATAGGTCTTTTCCTCGAACAAAAAATCTGGTGCGAAAATATGGTTTGCTTGAAGAATGTGATACGCTGAGATTATAAAAGAAGATCATTCATCTGTGGATTGCTATCATTCTCCCCAAACTGATCAGTGACTACTGGAATACTGTATTGTATAAAATACTTAACTGCCTTGTAAGTCGTAAACGCCTGAAGAGAATGAGACAAAATATTGAACAGAAGTAACATGGATGCTGGAGTTGAGAATCATGACAGCCATCTTGAAATTTGCTCGAGAATGTGTAATGGAAAATGCGTCAGGTGACATATCGTTTTAGGCTAGCTTGTTTCAGGAAATCCAAATTTGAAGTCAGTTTTATCTACCTTTATATCTACCACACAATAGAAGAAAGTTTGGGGTGTCCCCAAACTCAAGCACCTTAGTTGTCAATGTTGCCATCCTATTTTAATATTCAACTTATAGAAATGCCATTATTAATACAAGTCTACACGTATGCATTGTTTTAAACTAAATTTGACATGTGACTTTGGCACTGGGATAATTCATGTTAGTACCTCCAGCGCCGCAATTCTCAGTGTTACCAACCAATTTTAGAAAATAAAATTTTTAATTACTTTCATAACGTCGAACGTATCGGGACCAAACTTTGTATTTCCGTACTAGGACACGTCTTAAATGTACTTCAGATCCCACAGTTGAAAACGCTGCCAATCAATTTTAAAAATTAAATATTTACTACTTCCATACAGTTTGACATATCCGCACCAAACTTTGAGTATATATATTCGACACAATCGAAACATACCCAAGCACTCAGTTGTCAGTGTTGCCACCCTATTTTAAAAATCAAATTTTCAAATGGCCTCCATATTGTCACGTGGCGATAGCTATAACTAAACTTTCAAAAAATCGCGGAGGGAACCGCGGGACATGTCTATTATGATATACTTTTAAAAAATACTTCTTAGAGCCCTATTTAGTGCCGTAATTTTAGTTTTTGCTTGAGGGGGGCAAGATCATTTAGGAACAACCTTATATAATATATCCCTTGGCGGATCCCACTTATTTCCAAGCATAGTTTTTACTTCGCACTCTGCTCATACGTAATCAGTGATTCCACAAAACTACTCCCCCCCCCCGTGGAAGGGGTCACACCCAAATCCTAGAGAGCACCCGAACATCAAAAAAAATTGTCAAAAATCGACAGAAACGATGCATTACTCCAATTACACCCTCCCAATTTTGACTTTACATCCTCCAAAACTTAAAATCCTGGTGGAATTCCGGTACGTAATTCACATGCATCTCTTTCATGTTAATATATTGTAGCTAAAAACAAATAACACTCATATTTGACATAAAAAGTAAGGAAAATTGAATTAACTTTTTGTAAAGTGTTATTTACAGCAGATGAAAAGCTCTAAAGTATCAAAAGATATCTTCGCTTTATTTTAGCAATCATTAACAAGTTCGTCAATAGAAATTTTCTTAACCTCTTTACGCTCCACAACCAAATCATCAAAAAGTCGAGTCGATCACAAACCATTCGTTAGAGCCAGTGGTGATTGGAAGTGACAAACATTTCCAATGACAAGATGAGAATAAATAACCAACTAAAGCGGCCTTCTATACTGGACAAATATTGAGTTCCGTGTCTTGAGGTGGACACAACTAAACAAGTCGAATATCTTGTATAGCTAGAGGCAGGCTGGCAGATATCTTACATCCGCTGATACTGAGGCAGGCTAGTAGACGGGAAACACGCAGTAGATAAGTTCTTATGAAAAAAAAAAACAGCCTAGAGTCTTGTTGTGGGTAACAAAAACTCCACAAGAAGTCAACTAACTGACGACACTGTGCATTGTGTCACAAAAAAAGTAAACATTATGGTGACGAAACTCTTATAATAATGAATTCTGATCCCACAGCTTAAATAAACATTGGATTTACACATGAAAATATGCAAAAAAGGGAAAGCTATTTCTACATTGACCCACAAAACTGGGGAAACAGAGCAAAGACAATAGCACTGGATTTCCTCCGACCAAAACTAAATTTTCAGCTCTCACGAAGAGGGAAGACAAAACTTATGAACAAAAATTAAAAAAAAAAAAGCCTCCCTTAAGGCCAGCACACCTTTTTTTTTTTAGGAAAACCAGAACTTGTTAGACAAAAGAAATTAAACTTCCAAAACACGTAATACTCTACATTGAGTCACCTGAGGAAGTGAAATCTGCGGAAGTTAAATCACCCATACCGAAATACCAAAATATTGAAGGATATCGATCGATATACCGAAATAGCAATTAATATTGAAATGCCAAACAATATCAAAATACCGAGAAACAATGATAATTAGCGATATGAAAGTGCTCATGGACTTTCACAGCAAAAAAAAAAAAGTAACTGTGTTAATTCAACACAAGTCCAGTATCTTACCGTCTGTTTTAATTTTAATTAGTTTATTTCTGAGTATAACAAAATTACAAAACTAGAAAATTTATAAATGTGCACAACATCAATAAACTATTAACTAGGGGAAAAAGAAAACAACAGAAAATTACAGACCATCGTATATATATTCGTTTACTTGAAATGGTTCCACTTCCGTGAGCATAATGTCTAAAGTTTGGGCCGACAGCCAGCTTAAAAAATAAGTTCGAGTTTTGGGGTGAAACTCAGAAAATTCTACGAAATGTTTTATTAATTTTTGTCTATAATTATCTCTTGTTCGTTTCACGATTTCTATATATTTATGCCAAATATTTGGCCCACTAACACAACTCGTTAAACGATGGTCTAGGGTGTCCGCACTAAGACACTTCACACAACTCGGATCTTTACTGATACCTTTATTATACAGTACAACTTTAAAAGGAAAGATGTCATAAATTATTTGAAAATACAAATAGTGTAATTTTGGCTGGATCAAAAGTATATTTACATTTCGCCACACAATTGGACATTGAATTGGCCTGTTTGTTTTATTTGATATTATTCTGAATACAATGGCTTTGCCTTAAATATGAGTATAGTTGTTTGACAATCATGGTTTCTACAGGCACTTAGCTTTAAATGTATACGTTAACTCAATGTAAACGTCAACTGAATATGTCTCCGAAAGAGCCAATTAGCTATATTAAGAGGAAGATCCAGCGATATATCTTTTAGTACGCTCGTAGTGGTCTGTTTAGCAAAGGAGGGACGAGGGCCACACATTAGTTCTAAAGAACGATGCAACCTTAGCGCTAGTCCGTGCATTTGTACGTCTTTAAGGTTTAAAATGCCTTCTTTTCTCGGCAGAAATAAATTGGTGCGAAAAGTTCTTAATATGCGGTATCTCTAAATAAAATAACAAGTAAATTTGTTATATTGGGCTATGGCCTTTTGGGATAACGGAAAGAGCTGAACAGTAGTCCGTTGTACTTAGAAACAAATAAAACTGGTCCGCACTTGAAAATAGTTTGCGGAACGCTGACTTAAACGTATCCTAGAAATAAGCAAATGAAAACAGTTCTGATAATGTGTAAGATCGTGCACGATTTGTTCCAGTAGTCGCTGTCCATTTTTGCGTATAGTATCATGGATCGTTTTATAAAACTCGATTCCAAGAATTTTAATCTCGGGTACAGGCGTGCCAATTTGCTTTCGTATTTAGTATGTAGTGTTATGATTCTAGTTTTTGCGGGATTTAATTTGAGACCTGAAAATCGTCCGTATTCATGAATAATGTGATATATGTTATCGATTTCATGGGAATTTGAGATAGCACAATTTATGTCGTCAATATAGACTATAGTTTTAATTTTGAAATTGTTACACGCCAGGTCCTGTAAAGACTGTTCTATTTTATGGAGGGTGTCATAATTAGACTGAAAATTATGCTGGAAGGAGGATTACATTGTTCAAGCCCATGCGTCATTTTGATATGAGGTAAACTACGATTATTAGCATTAATCGTTAAAACTGCGGTGAGCTTGAAGACGGTGAGATAAGTTGTATCAGCCTAGTAGGAAAATTGTAGTTCCGTAATAGGGCACTGAGCAAATTGTTATTAACACAATTAAATACCTCCTGCATGTCAAGAGATAGGATGGCCCAAGAGGCGTCCAAAGCACTGGCTCTATGAGTAAGTTCACACATTTTAGCTCAAAGGAATGCTGCATAAGGCTTTCCCCTAACCCCTCACTGAGAATGATGCAACAAAAACGGAACTATAGGCGTAAGTCGATTCGCTATCACTTTATACAATAATTTATTATCAGTGTTGAGTAGCAATATTAGATGAAATATAGATTTTTCGCCCTTAGATTGCGATTTTCCTCTTAATACTCCGCGAATGTCACAAAATTTGACCGGACATTGTAACTTGTTCCATATATCATTAAACGTGTCCGTAAGAATCGGGATTAGCAGGTCTTGAAGTACTACAGGTAATTTAGAGCTAATGCCATCGGAACCCGCTGTGATCGAAATACGGAGTTTGATAGCAATTTGAAGTTCTGCCTCCAATATCGGACTTGGAAGGTTGATTTTACTTTGATTCTCAAGCTTGGACAAGGAGCTTGGAACATCATTTTCTTGTAAGGGCGATGACGAGTGCGATGGTTTAAACAAATTATTATATGTATTGTGGAGAGCATGAAAAGAAATGCGGCGCTTCATGATTAATATCTGCCTGATCGCAATATGTGTTAATTATTTTTTCTGCATTCCTACGTTCAGTTATAAGATGTAAATTTTTTGGTAATTCGTCAGTTCCTATATAAGGAAGTTTACTGCGAATTATTTGACGGGAAATTAGTTTTTCTGTAGGCTACACAGAAGTGCTTATATTTTTTAATTCTTACAGAAACATTAGTTCCTTGCGCAGCAAGCATATGTTATTTTAAAAAAAAAATTGTAATAATATTCAAAGCTTTTTGTTTTGGTATAGTTTTTAGTAAACAATTCTTTTTTCATATTAAATCACCACTGAGCGGGTCTGGTAACCCGTCAAGGATTTGCTTTTGACGCGTTAATGATGTTTTTAACCTAAATTAGGTAGCCTTGGTCTTTAAGAATTTGCTGATTCATGTGTAACCAATAATCTCGTCGGAGAAGAGTCACTAAGGGATATTTTATCACTGTAAAAACAGGACTATGATCTGAAATGGACATCGGCATTATTGACGCCTGAATGAGTATTTTTGTTAAATTCAGCGTTTTATATATATATATATATATATATATATATATATATATATATATGGTATATTCTTCCCTGTGGATACACATATGTAGGTTGATATGTGTTAGGATGACACAATTAGAAAACATCTTGTAGCTGAAACAATTTGGTTATATAATACATATATAAGTTATATAAAGTCGCTGTGTGCACGGTTGCCTAAATAAAGGCTAAAGCTGTAGTAATAACATTCTTATACTACGTATTCGGACAACTTGGACTATTAGCCTCTTGTAACTATCGTTACTATATGCAAATATTTAAAGTTATTTCAGTGATTCGAAGTCAAGATAATCTCTATACTTCAATCGTGAACTTGGAAATAATCCAAAATATAGTTGGATATAGGGATGTCAATCGGCTCGGCTCGAGCCGAACCGAAGTCAGCTCGGCTCAATATGAGTTAGCCACGGCTCGGTTCAGCTCTACTCAGAGCGAGCCACAGCTCGGTTAGGCACGGCTCACTGTGAGCCTCAGCTCGGTTCGGCTCGGCTCATTGTGAACCTCAGCTCCGTTCGACTCGGCTCACTGTGAGCATCAGCTCGGCTCGGCTAGGCTCTCTGCGAGCCGCGCTGGGTTCGACTCGGCTCACGGTGAGCCGACGCTCGGTTCGGCTCGGCTCGCTGTGAGCCTCGGCTCGGTTCGGCTCGCCTCGAGCCGAGCTGAGCGAGCCGTTGACATCCCTAGACTACCTATGCAATACAAAAACTATGTGAACAGCCAATCTCCACTTCATCTTTTTCGCAGTCTTGATTATATCTTATACCTTTGTTTGTGTGCGAATCCACTCATTTGTCTTCATATCCCTCCTAGTTATTCCTAGCATGCATCTCTCCATTGCTCTTTCTGTGACTCTTAATCTTTAAATAGTTTCTCAATTTAATATCCAAGTTTCACAGCCATACATCATTACTGGTAAGACACACTGATTATAAACTTTACGCTTGACACATTGGTAGTTTGCTTTTGAAAATAAGGTGTAATCTTCCAAACGAACTCCACACCATTTTACATCTTCTGTTTATTTTTTCCATCAACTTGGCATTCGAAGTTTTTAGCTGGCCTAGGTAAACATACTCATCAACTATGCCTATTGTCTCTCCGTTAATCTTTATTTCCTTCTTTGCAGCATGTTGATTATACATTACTTTTGTTTTACTTAAATTCATTTTAAGACCTATTTTCGAACTCTTATTACACAGTTCTGCCATTCTGGTTTGCAGTTCTTCTGCACTTGAAGCAAACAGGACTACATCAAGAGTGAATCGTAGGTGATGAAGATATTCGCCATTGATCTTTATTCCAACTTCATCCTAGTTTAAATTTTGGAACTATGTATTTTGCTACTAATGACAGATGTAGCAGTTGAGTAAAACATACCTATATAGGTATAACAAAAAGCGTGAAGAAAACAAAGCAGCAGCTTGTTCGGAGTAGCTACACATTTTTACAGAGAATTGTACTACTCTCCGAAGAAGAACTTGCAAATGATGATTAGGAAGTAAATGATGTAGAAGTTCCAAACGTAGCGAAAGAAGAAGTGGATAAAGTAATTCGAGGGATGAAGAACGTGAAATCGCCTGGAGAAGATGGACTCAAACCAGAGATCTATAAATGCGAGGTAAAAAGATGAAAGATGAACTTGCTAAATTATTCTCGATGTGCCTGAGGAAGAGAGAAATACTGTCAAGTTGGAATAATGTTATTATTATTTTATTATTCAAGAAAGGGGACAAAAGAACGCGTCGAAAACTATAGACCAATTACTTTACTGTCAGTTCTATATACAATGTTCACCAAAGATATTTTGAATCCTATTGAACGAGACTTGGATTTTTACCAGGGAAGGGAACAAGCCGGATTTCGTCGTGGATTTAGCACAATGAACCGGGTCTAAAATGTTTCAGTGCAGGAAGTTTCGGTTGCGGGAAGTTTCGGTTGCAGGAAGTTTCGATGCGGGAAGTTTCGATGCAGGAAGTTTCGGTGCACGTAAGTTTCGGTGGAAAAACTTACTGATGAATGTTGTTTCCTATAACATTGATAAATTACAAAAAAAGGACGAAATTAAAGTAAATGAAATATTTTCTTGTTATATTATTACAATCAGGGATGTATTTAGGGGGTGGGTTAGGGGGTCCTGATCCCTTTCCAAATTTGAAAGTTTTGGGCAGAATTATTACTTTCCAAAGAAAAAGAATTACTCCAAATCGCTAAAAAAAATACTAGTAGAAAAGTAAGAACGATACATGTTTCGTCGCTATAATAATATAGTTGTTAAAACTTTAGCGGTAGATTTCCGAATGGATTAAGAATTACTGACCTGCCCTTACTTAAAAAAGAAATAAAAAGGTGTCGTTGAAGTCTTTTGGATTGATGAAATGTTGATACCGGAAATTTTGTGTCCTTCTCTGACCTGGTGAATGCATCACTTGCAATTTTTGAGACAGGAAATTTTGACACTTACCTCTGCTGCTAGATACTCCATTCATTTACCGACTAACGTTGCTATTCAAGCAAAGATCAGCAAGTAATCATTATAGCAACTTGTATTAGTATTTAAAGAGCGAAACTAAAGTGATTACCAACCGTCTTTGTATTTAATAAATGTTTCATAGGCCTACACTTCACCACCTCCTTATTAAAATGGTAACATTTTTTATTAACATGGACATCTTTCAAAATATGAAGATTATCAGCCCCTACCAAATTAAAAATTCACTTTCAGAAACAAAATCTCGACCCAGTAATGCAAAACATATTAAAACAAACATGTGTTATTTATTCTAGCAAAATCATAATTTCTCAGTAAAATTTAGTAATAGCATTACCAGCTTGTGTTATTCATTATAAGACATGAACGCAATACTTAGATAATATAACTTAAAAAGTCACCAGGTGGACAGGTGTGTAAAATATTATCATCTATTAACTTTACCTTTCACTTAGTTAATAGTGGTAGCGGTGAAGGAGCAGGCTAAATTTTAGTTTCGATTCCACAGCTTCCGCCAGCTATTGAGCCGTATGTACTTTTTCTGCCATTGATTCTCGTACAAATAGTCGATACAGACGATTCTAGAAAATCACAGGGACAATCCAAAAAGTGTTACGAAAACGAATGTGTCATTATCATTTCGTTAAATACATACTCGAGTTGCTCAGCATACGGAAACACGGCGGTATGTTCGGGAATCCTAATGGCGTCACTTCGTGTTATGGATGACATATTTTGTTACAAAAATCAAAGACTCAATGCAGAAAAGCAAAGACGTGTTAGAAAATTCAGGTTGGCTCATGCTTCTTATTATATGCGAAGCTTATTATATGCGAGTGCGCCTTAAACACTCACAGCATGTGCCATGCCTGAACACCGAAAGTACCAAATACTCCCAGGCGCTTTTAGTTCTTTCATTCTCAGGCAGATTTGACACTTCCATCATTTGAATCTTTGTTGCATATTGCGTTTCAACACTCCCACACATGTAGAAAAAATTGTACATGTCTGCTGTATATTATATATTTTGGAGGAAACCTAAACTAAACTTTACCCAAGGAGTAACCTCATTAAAATTGTTTATGCAGTCATGGAAAATCAAGTAAAAACGTTGAATCAGAATCAGAGTTAACAATGTTACTGGAACTTCAGCGGATGCTCTTGCATAAGCAAACTTTCAATCACTTAAAACCTTCTCCCCCTTGATAGTAAAATAAGCGGATACATTCCCCTAGTGCTTATGTAAAACTTGCCATTTTTTTTCAATACAGTAAAACATCTGTTAACCGAAATACTTTTAACTGAAATAGCGTTTAACCGAAACGGCAAAAAAAAAAAAAAAAAAAAACGAAAAAGATGTAATTTGAAATGCTAACAGAAAAAGGTTTTTCAAAATAAAGTAAACTTAGTTGTATAAGGAGTTGTCCAACTGTAGAAGTATTTAAAGCTTTATTAAACGTCTGTAATCTAAAAGTGTATTTTTTATCATTGCCTTCAATTTTTTCACTTTAAACTTTGAAAAAATAAACATTTTTTAACCGAAATTTTTGTTATCCAAAATGACTTACTTATTCCATTTATTTCGGATAACACAGGTTCTACTGCATATCGTCTAAAACACTCTGATCCCCTTCCCTCATTGTCAGATAAAATAAGTCATGCTTGAACCCCTTCCAGTTGAATGCTTACGTTACACTTGAATGACCCCTTAAGCATATTGACTTCTATGTAATTTTTTACAAATTCAGTGTTTTCTTAAGGATTCTGCAGTTCATATAGACTGTTTGCTCTCTAAGCACTATGTGCTGAAAATGTTAGGCACATTTCGAAAGTAACACCACAGAGAACCATAGTGACTGTATTTGTAGTATCACCAGTACAGTAATTCAAAATGTCGAAACTAATTTTGCTAGTCTAAAGAAATTGCTAGTTTAATTTAGAATAATTTCATTAATTGGTATATCAATTAGAATATTAACTGACCAACAATAAGGTCAAGTTCATAGTTTAACAGCCTATCTATAATGAAAAGGTATTTTAATCTTAGGACCGAAACTTCCTGCACCGAAACTTCCGGATCCCCAATGGACCACATACAAGCATTGAATGAAGTTATGGAAAGACTAATGAATATGAACTTCCACTATGTTTGGAATTTATATATTTTGAAAAGGCTTTCGATTCGGTCTCCTTGGCAGCATTACTTAAATCACTTGAACATCAAGGCATCGAAAGTGTATACATCACGTTACTGCGAAACATCTACTCGACTGCTACATCTGTCATTAAACAACATGAAGAAAGTGAAAATTTTAAAGTTGGGAAATGGGTAAGGCGAGGAGATTCAATTTCTCCAAAAATGTGAAATTATCATAGAAGCTCTTATACACCTGAACGCAAAATATATTTTCTGTACCAAAACACAAAAGAAAGGCAAATGTTTATTCTCTATGTTATTTAAACAATAATTGAATCGTTTACTTTAGAAAGGGCAGAAATCCAAGACAGAAAAGTGGCATAGAAACTATCCTTTTCATTCAAAAAACCAGACACTCGTGTATGAAGTGCATTTTAGTATCCTTTTAGTATCCTAGAATGTGTACTAAATTACGTTGTTTCTTATAGTAAATTTCTCTTGATATGTTACAAATTATGTAATGTAGAAAGAGATCTTAAATTAAATACAAACACAACATAACTCTTCAGTAAAAAAGGGGGATGAATGATTAAGAACAAACCTGATAAACAAAAGTAAATTGGTATACAAAACTTGTGCTGGAAATGAATGTAAATTGAGAACATTATTATTATTATTATGTTAGATTTGAGAAATAACTATTCAATGCTTCATCTAAAATCGGAAAAGAGGTCAGACACGAAGAGCACGTATGTCTCCAAACCAATGAGGGGGCATGAAGTATGTAGGGTTTACGAGGGGGGCTCCGGGTAAAAGAGGTTGGGAACATCTGTTTTAGAAGGAATTGTTTCAGAAAAGTATGTTTTATAAAGTTTTTAAATTATTTTCTGTGTATAAACCAATTTATTTTTCATTTTTAGTACATGTTTTTCTCGAGTAATTTTGTGTTGATACTTTTTCCCAAACTTATGTTTGTCACGCAAATCCTAAAGCGTTCTGCAATCAGTCAAACGTAACAGTGTTGTGGGCTAGCATTTATTTTAGGATAAAGGAGTTCTTACTAAAATTAATATAGACCCTATGCTTTGAAAATATATAAATATATAGAAATATATGAAAGCAACAATGAAATATTGTATTGTCACTCGACTTAAATCGCTGTGCAATATTTCATCATTGTATAACGTGAAGAAATGAGTTTAACATTGCATGATCTAAAGACACGATGAACCATTGTGAATTAAAGAAAAGTATGTAAGAATAGCAAAGCAAGAATATCACCTTGTCATTTGTGGTGAAATTGGAATCGCCGTTTGTCCATTGCCTCAACACGAACAATTCACATCAAATACTTCTTATTATTTAGGCATTTCTGCATCTCCTTTCCAGCGACTGACATTCACTATTTTATACGGTGGAATGGTGTGCTCTTGAGATAAGGAAACTGATTAGCATCATTGAATAATTCTTTTAAAATCATGTTTCTCCCCCCTCCTTGCTTCTGATAATGAGAACACGTTTTATATTTTGACAAATCTCTCTGTTCTCCTTCTATCGCATACTGAAGAATGACTCATTTACTTGTTGCAATATCTATACAGATCCTTTAACCCCCTTCCTTCAAAAATCTTCTAAGTTAATTTTGCCTGTTCGGCTAGCTTTTGGCATTCGGTGAAGATATGACACTTGACAACGCAGTTGTCAATTCTGAAGAAACTAGTTCGTTGTCTTGAAAGTGCACTTGTTGAAACATAGGATTACATTCTCTTTATAGACCTCCGGCACTCGTGAATCCAGAAAATATCTTTTTAACTCACTCTGTGTGGCGACCTTTGGCCTGAGGCAACATAAACAAAGCCATCCCAGAATAGCATTATTGGAATCTTTATACGGTAATGTTGTGATGCTCGTATAAAAACTTTTTTACAGACAATGGAGGACTAAAGTCTTAGCTCACATCGCCATGGGAACTCGCCATAATACAGTCTAAATCAGGGCTTTTCAACGTGAGGGTCACTACCCCCAGGGGGTCGTGGGTTGTGTACAAGAGGGTCGATAGGTGGAAAAATAAATTTAACTAGGGTTTTGTGGCTTAAAAATAATAAATTTCAAAGGAGGTATTTTAGTTGACTTGCTGATTTTATAATTACTAAATAGAATATAATTTGTTGAATAGTTTCTTGGATAATATAATTAGGATATTTATTATCAAATACAGCAAATCAACTGTCATTTCTTGAAATACAGATTGCACAAGTTTAATATTAGTGCGAAATCTGAGCCTGTTTTAGTTTAAATCAGTTTCGAAATGTCCGGTTCAATTTATCATCTCTTAGCTGCTTCCAGTTCAAACTTTTCTTGACATGTTGCAATTATACATGACAGTCAATTCCCAAGTTACCCGTACCACCACTATCATACTTCATGGACAGAAAAACCTGGTTCTACGTCAAAAGTTAGGATCCCATGTTTTAAATATACGGTATATTTATAGGGGATCCATACCAAATCAGTGAATAAAAAATTAATTTTAGGCCTTGAGTTTTTACCATATGTGTGATATTTGGTAATTGTGTTACATTCATCAATATGATCAAAAATACAAATGTTCATGTGTTAGTCACATTTGGTTTTTGAATAAATTGTTTTTTAATAAATAACCTTATAAATTGTTATAAATAAAAAGAACAACTGATTTTTGACGCGTTTTGAAACCTTTTAAAGCACAAAATTAAAAAAACTTTTTGTCCTTGACAGCTCAAAGTTGCACCATTCGTTTCAGAATTTCAAGAGCTTTAATTTAAGATAATCGTTGACTTTACTAGACCAATATTTATATTTTTTTAAATAAAAAAAAACTTTTTTAAGTGAAAATCGATTTTTAAAAATATATAAATATGTTCAAGGTGCTTCTGATTAGAATGTATATGCCAAATTTCATGATGGGATTTTGGATGGGATCATGTTGATTTTTCTAACAAGTACACAGCACTTATGTATAACGTGTATAATTAGCTTAAACGGCAGTACGGAAAATGGTTTTTAGGAAAGTAAATTTCATTGGTTGAAATGTGACATACAGTATCTCATTTCAGTTCTATGGTAGAACAACCGAGCCGTCATGGCTCAGTGGTTGAACATTGGCGTAGCATTCGGGAGGTCCTGGGTTCGATCCCAGAAGCTGACCATCCTGACTGAGGTATTCCAGGGTTTTTATTCAGTGACACCAGGCAAATGCCGCGATGACACCTTCAACATAGGTTCCAGCCGACACCTTTCCGAATCCTCCCAGCTTCTCCGGTCTGAGCCTTAGATGCCTAAAGGCCATAAATAGAATTCATTTAAAACTATTCTAATCAGGAGCATCTTGAACATAAACTAATTAACTCTATGGCTTATGGAACTCGCAATTTCATCGCCGCAGTAACAAACGTTCGCCATTGGATACTATCCTGGGCAACTTAATTCAATTCTAATTTTATTGATTAAAAATCATATAAGTAGTTAGGCCTAAGCTATCAACGGCAAAACTATTTCCTGTTGTCCTTCAACAATATTATAAATGTTTTGGAGATTGATTCTAGGATGGACAAATACAGAAATGTGTTGGAGATTGATTCTAGGACGAGTAAATACAGAAATATATTTTCTTCTGCGAATTTTCATCCCCATGTTTTCTTCCTGATGATAGTCCGTCCGATTGTGACAATAATTTTGGGAGCTTGAAGCCTTGAATGCAATAGTTCCCGAAGATCATTGCCTGAATGGGATAGTAAGGAAATTTGTCTGGATGCCCAACGTCAACTTCTCAAGATCACACAACGATAGAGATCTCAAAAGAACGTTGGTTCTTGGAAAATCCTACTTTAAAATGAGATTTAGAATGACGTTATATACATGACTGAAACATATATATTTGTGGCATTAAGTAAGGCTGAAAAACATATTTCTTATGAGGAATAAATTAGAGCCACAGAGTACCTAATTCTATAGACGAGGTGTCTAAACCTATGTCATTATAAAATGGTTACAACGTAGTTTTTTCGGACAAACGAGAATCTCCTACAAATGTGTCGGTGATGTCTGTACTGCAAATCGGACGACCTAAGGAGGTCTAGGACGGCTGTTTTTTGACTACTGCACTCAGTAATTCTGCCAGAACACCCAACTTTAAATGTTTCACGGTCAAAAATCTATATAAACCGTGAAAACGTCACTTATACCGTTTTTGACTCATAATTTTGACTTAACACGAACCCAAACTGAAAATTTTGGCGGAATCCCTGACTGTACTTATCGGTCGTCCTAGGGCGGGAACGGTCGTAAACGAAACCGTTTTAACCCACACATATCGAGAGCGGGTGGCAATGGATGCGCGAGACTATGATAATGTGGTCTAATAATTTATTTAGAACAATTAAATTAAATTATTACTACGTAATTAACGTATATATTCTTATAATTAATGTTTACCTGAGGGCAGATCCTGACCCGAAATTTCCTGTCCAATATGAACTGAGAGTGATTTGCCATTGTCTTCCACTTAATGAAGGCGTCCCAAGGAAGGGACCAACAGTTTAACGTGGACTCCGAACAACTTGTACAAGGCAGCGAATGTTACCTCACTCTGGATGCTTTTCACATTAATCGATCTGCTGCTATTCTCATCAATGTAGCTCTTGGGAAACGTATGATTTTATCTGTCCATCTTGCATTTGGACGTCATCTCGGTCCTTTCTTTTCTCTGGGAATCCAATGTACAAGTAGTACATTCCTCGTCCATCTTCCATCTGTTCGTCTAGCTATGTGATCGGCCCATCTCCACTTCATCATCTTCACAGTGCTGATTATATCTTCTACCTTTGTGCGCGAATCCATTCATTTGTTTTCTAGTCCCTCCTGGTTATTAATAACATGCATTCTGCATTGCTCCTTGTGTGACTCAATCTTTGAGACGTTTCCGCCTTCAATGTCCAAGGTTCACAACCGTACAATACAGGTAAGGCACATTGATTATAAACTTATATGCTTTATACAAATTGGTAGTTTGCTTTTGAAAATAAAGTGTTGTCTTCCAAACGAGCTCGACGACATTTAACATCTATTTTTATTTCAGCCATCAACTTGGTATTCGATGTTTTGAGCTACCGTAGGTAATTATATTCATCAACTATGCGTATTGTTTCTCCGTGGATCATCATTTCTTACATTGAAGTATGTTGCTTGTACGTAGATACATGCATGTATAATAATTCACAGCCATAATCAATTCACTACTGGACGAAGCCTCTCCAGGGGAAGGAGTTGGTCTTGGGAGACGTATTGGGAGAGAGGAGTCGAAGTTCTCAATTATGACCGCCACTATTCACAGCAGCTCCCCAATTGCATCACGATGCTGGGTGAACACCGTTCCAGACTCACACGCCTTGGACATATTTCCTTGGCAGAGCGCAGGTATCCAACCCGGGACCCCACGATCAGCAGTCAGCAACGGTAACCACTAGACCAGCAGGGTGGTCATAGATATAGGTTGCCTAAGACCACACGTACAATACTTCTAAAAAATGTAACCAGTTCTTACTAAAAATAACGAAAATTAAGATAACCAAATCGGTTATGCTTTATCGAATGGTGATATTTGCAACTTTTGTTGCTGAATCAAAAGATGAACTGTGAAAGAATGCATCTCCTTTGCTAGCCGATGCACCTTGGGGAATAGAGAAGATACCTATTGTTTTCAAGTTCAGGTTCATTCTTCACCAAGCTTCTCCCGTGTTTCTTTGTTGATGTTTATTCTGTAAGAGATGAATAAGAAGATCATATTACTCGGAAGCAATCACCATTGATTGCATGAAAGTTGTATAAATTTTACAGCGATCAAGTTGTGCGTGAAAATATATATTTGATCAGCATGAAATATTAACTCCCTAATTTTGACAGTTTTTTATTTTATGCAT
>JAGDQP010013812.1:0-46842 GCA_022664845.1 Lepisma saccharinum
ACACTCTTTTTTTAGGTAGATTTCGAAGAAAATATACCTATTGAGATCGGTACGATATGAAAGTGTATATTTATATTATATATATACGTATAGTATATATATATATATAGTATATATATACGACATTTGAACATAGTAGCAAATATGGAAATGGATCGGAGTCTAAACCCAGAGTTGACCCTCAGTACTTGATCCAGATGTAATCTAATTCCATACGTTTAGTTGCAGGTAATATTATACTACTGAAATATACAGAACACATGGCGTATCTTGGTCAATGCTTGGACAGGACGTTCTATGCAATAATATAAATATATTCGTTGGATATAGTTCTAATTACACTAACTTCGTCATATGCCATTTAAAACCAAGAGTTGTAAGAATGACGACGCAGGATAAAATACACATTTGTGGTTATATGTGGATGTTTGGTGATTAACTTCAACGCAACATTAGTGTATTATAATAGTACTAAAGACTGGAAGCTGTATGTATGTATAACAATAGTGAACTAATAGTTATAGCAATTGCATACCAAGAGTTATTTTCTAAAGTAGAATAGGTGCATAATAAATATAGACGTAACGCTACACTCATTGCTGTTCCAATTTTAAATTAAGACGAAAAGAAATATAACTCACATTAGATTCAGTTAAGAAATGAGTACAAGAGCCGGAGATATTTGTTCAAGAAGCCAAACAAACATTTGTACAATTTTCTACTAGATTATACAACAGAGTTCAAGTAAATAGAAGTATCAAGGTTCTGAGCACGAGACTTTTGGGAAACGTATAGCCCCTTGTGCACAAATTATAGAATCTATTAGTATACCAATCACGGTGGAGCATGTGCAAATATAGTGTTGTTATCAACTTATAAGAAGACAAAATACATGAAAGTGTACAATCCAGTTTCCGTGAAATGTTCCCTGGTGATAAGCGGCAGTTCACAATTGTAGGAAAGGTTGCATGGTTGCACGAATTGAGGCCATGGCACCATTGAATACAATAGACAAATTGTTAATTGAATAATGTTTTTATATTTAAAAAAGATTTTAAAAAGCTGATTGTTGATTTGAATTTTAAATCATTTGATTATTTGAAGTCCGATTGAACGTTTTATAATATTGATTATTTGTAATGTGATGAAATTCGCGTTTTAGATTTGTGAATATCGAAGTTTGTCTTGACATAGTGTCATATCTAGATAGTGAATATATGCTTGAGGTCTTCTACATTTAAGAGTAGATTATGTGAAATAAATATTGGTTTTTGGATGATCATCATCTCTGAAAATGATCTACGGCTCTTAATGTTGGAATAGTTTATGTATAGAGATATAATAAATCTTGATAGTAGTCTTCGGCTGATAACCCTGCATTTTTAGTGGCGCAGACGATATAGGATCTGGAATATCAAGTTTTGAACAATTTGATGTAGATCAAGGAGACATTAATCTTTATTTATACAGGTTTGAATCGTTTTGTGAGGCGTATAGTATCAGTGATTCGAAACAAGCCTGCACATTGATAGCGGGATTGGTTCACAGGTTTACCAAGCTTTACATTTATTATGTGCTCCTGCTTCAATGAAGTCCAAGAATTATCATCAGTTGAAAGATTTACTGGTACATGTATGGTATATGGAAATATATGGTAACAAGTAAATGAAGTTGTGGCACGATTTGACTTTCATCACTGTTGCCTAAAACCTTTTCAGTCCGTGAAAGAATACTTGCGTCGCATGAAACGCAGAATCACTGATTGCCAATATGGATCTTTGGCGGATACGATGATTCATGATCATTTGGTTTTCGGTTAAATGAACGAAAAAAATAGGCTAAGTTTGTTATCGGAACTTGCGTTGACATTGGATAAAGCAATAGAAATAGCCTTGAGCATCGAATAAGCAGAAAGAGACGCTTTATCTTTGACTTCTAAACTGAATCAGTCGGAACAAATTCAACAAGTTCAACGTCAGAAATATGAAAGTTTTAGATCTTCTGAATAAGTATGTGCTACTGCCGAAGAGTCACTCAACGATGCTGGCGATGCTTGGGTACACATGAATTGAAGAAATGTTCAGCTTTTAATGCAAGGTGTCTGCAGCGCGGACAAATTGGACATTATCGTATAGCCAGGGTTTGCCAGTCCGCTGGTAAAGTAAATAAATCAAAGATACAAGAAATATCGGAAGTGAATTAGGAAGAAAAGAATCATATTTTTGTAGAAATAAATAATTTCACGGTAGATGATTTGTTGTTAACCGACACATTAGACATGAAGGTTGAAGGTGATTCAATGGATACGATGCCCACAATCTTCGTCCTGTGAGGATGTTTTGTGCACGATAATGATAGATACATGATCAAGGAATAACATCATGTCACAGGGTTTCGTATGTAGACATAAATTTAGAATGAGGAAGCCAGGAAGGATAAATGCATTGCAACTTCTTAATGGTACTTTATTAAAGGTATTAGAAATGGTACATATCATTACAAGTTTTCAACAGGTTAAATGTAAAATGAAGTTTGTAGTAATTCTGGATAATGTGGAATATGTCATTATAGGTAGAGAAAGGCTAATTTTTTTTGTCACCTGGTTACCATAAGCAGTTATGTAGGCAAGAAGAGTCAGTATTATAATCAGTACAAGTGTCGGTTGATGAACCTCATGAGTTATCTGGAGAGAGTAGTCACTTGGAAGTGTCAAATATGAAGGAAATAGTATGTTTAACAAGACTTAGAACACAGATATGAAATTCTCTGGCATAAATTACGTTTCTTGAATACAGTTGATGGCAAGAATCAGGTTTCTAAAGAGACTGAGAGGGTCGTGGTTAGTGCTGACAAAGCGTCAGTTGTAAGCATGTCCGAAAAGTCTGTGAAAGAAGATGAAGTTATGGTGAACGATAAGACTGAAGATAATACAGCTATTTAAAGACATAAGTTGTGGTGAATTCAAATGAACCTGAAAAGAAATAGAAGACTGAAGAAGTCAATAATAATGAAGTGAAGAAACTTGAAGTGAAGTCTGAAGAATCCAATAATAATGAAGTGGATAAACTGGAAGAGAAGTCTGAAGAAGTCAATAATAATTAAGTGGAGAGATCTATTGAAAGAGAGAAAAAAGTAGAAAAATCTGTGGAAAGCGTAAAGCAATTAAATAAAATAATTGAAGAGGGGAAGAGAGATATACTAGAGTCGGATCGGGGTAATAAGAAGAGTAATTTGATTAAGTCAGTTTCTGACATAGGGAACAAAGAAAACAGCAAGTAGAAGTAAGAGGAAAAAGAAGTCAGGTAACGTGATAGCTGAACAAGGAGAATTAGACAATTTTTTAAGTTCTAAGGAACAAGTACAAAACCAGGGACAATTAACTTCGGTGACAGGTGAAGATTTGTTGGAGGGTCGAACAGAAGGTTTGGCGGATTGGCTGAAACCTAGGAGTTTTAAATATTGTGATTAAAATGGAGTAAGCGGGGGAGAGGTGCAAGGTTGCACGAATGAAGTCATGGGCACATTGAATACAATAGACAGATTGTTAATTGAATAACGCTTTTATATTTAAAAAAGATTTTAAAAAACTGATTGTTGATTTGAATTTTAAATCATTTGATTGTTTGAAGTCTGATTGAACGTTTTATAATATTGATTGCTTGTAATGTAATGAAATACGCGTTTTAGATTTGTGAATATCGAAGTTTGTCTTGACATAGTGTCATATCTAGATAGTGAATGTGTGCTTGAGGTCTTCTACATGTAAGAGTAGATTATGTGAAATAAATATTGGTTTTTGGATGATCATCATCTCTGAAAATGATCTACGGCTCTTAATGTTGGAATAGTTTATGTGTAGAGATTTAATATAACTTGATAGTAGTTTTCGGTGGATAACCCTGGAAAGTTAACATTCATTATGTAAAGTTACGAGGTAAAAATAAAACTACAATTGAGGCATATGTTCGAACAAAGTCTATGTGCTACCTTTTAACATATAATATGGACTTTTTTCTAACATGCAACTCAATCTTTCTTTATATCTGTACAGTTCAGAAACGCCTAAACATGGAGTATCTCAGTCAAGCCTTGGATAGGATATTTAATGCCAGTTCTTATTCAAGAAAGTTGAATACTTTGGTCATAAGATTTCCGTTGAAGTTCAAATTCCTTTACCTAAAGCACGAAGAATCAGTATTGACCTCTCCATGACCTGAAAACGATAATATAAGTCGAACAGGTATGAATAGAATGTGGTCGTTTCTAAACATATAGATCAGTTAGGGTATGAAGAATCAAAGGCCATTTGTTTGTATCTAGAACTGTTAGAAACCAGTTTAGGAACCTCATATGCAGTCGTTTTTGATAAAAAATGTTGTAAAGCAAATTGTTGTTTATACAGTTAAGATCGTATTAGATCTTGAGGCTACTTTAGGTGTTTGCGAGTCATACAAAATTCCATATAATTCGGAAGGGAATGTGGAGAAATCTTTTGATCATTACAAAATCTAGGAATATTAGAATCGGTGACTTACTCGGAGTGGGTGGTCGTGCCAAAGAGAAATGAATAGGGGATTCGTATATGTGCAGACTACATAGTGATGATAAACAACTTAAAACGTTTTATCCGTTGCCAGTAATAAAGGACATTTTAACCAAGATTCAAGGCGTTAATACATTTAAAGTTTTAGACTTAAATGAAGAATACCAGCAGCTACAACTGGCGAAGAGGCTAAGCCAATACATGTTATAAACACAGTTTTGGGGTTTACGTTTACAGTTTTCGTTAACCTGTTCATCATTATTTTTCAAAACTATATGCGGTCATCAAGAGGCTCCATAGTCTACTTGTTAGAGCGTTGGACTCATGTTTGCGTGGTCACGGGTTCAATCTCCGGCTGGAGTCCCACTTTTCGGCGCCCACCCAGTGTCGTGAGGCAAACTGGGGAGTCACATGAATACAAGACGTCACGGCCACACTCGGTCTAGAAAGCCCCTGATACGCCTGTTCGTGGTCAGGTGGCGCGCTAGGCTGACCATACAGCCGCTACTCAGGTGGACGCCGTTGCACCAACCGACGACAAATTGTGTTGGGGAAGGCTCAGGGCCTATTGGCCTGTCACGCCAGTGGTTATTTATTATTTGTTATGGTTATATGCGGTCATCATTGTCAGAGGTTAGATTCACACAAGCATTCGTTGTTGATGTAATATGTGATAAAGGTATTAAAAAATGTTATGAAAATAGTGGGAAAGTTTGAGACAAATATGGAGCATTGAATATTAAGGTAAACTTAACGAAACGAAAGTTCTCTTCCAAGCAAGTTGTATATCTTGGTCATACGATTTCCGCTGAAGTTCAAATTTCGTTACCAAAATACCAAGCAGTATTGACGTCTCCACCTCCTGAAAACATGTCTCAATAAAAGTCTTTCTTGGAGCGGCAACTTAATTTCTAAAGCATGTGTGTATCCAAACTTATAATGCATATGAGTTTATTACACGAGTTGCTGTTACAATAAAAGTATTTCCTGGGGTGACAACTTAATTTCTAAAGCATGTATGTATCCAGGCTTACAATGCATATGCGTTTATTACACAAGTTGTTGTCTCAATAAAAGTATTTCCTGGGGTGACAACTTAATTTCTAAATCATATATGTATCCAGGCGTACAATGCATATGCGTTTAACACAAGCTGCTGCAGAAACATGCAATTTTAAATTGGATCGGATAGCATCAAGATCAACTGAAAGGTTGGATGCAAGAACCAGGCAGTTTCATTATCACAACATTTTCTGGAGAGATATAGAACAGCTCTTATAACATCAACGAAGATAACAGGAAGTTAGTTGTATTGTAAATCCATTAACTATAATCTAGTTTATGCTTTCACAAAAAAGACAATTTATATAATCTATTTTGGTGCTATAAAAAGCTGTTATTTGATTCTCGTGATAAAACTGTGAAAACGTAGCTGTCTGATTGTTGTATCTAACTCTTCAATTTGAGCGTGTAAAACAGTTAATAGAACAATGTAATAAAGCCCACATATTCAATCCACAGAAGAAATATTTTTAATTACAGACACATTATGGAGTAGGCGTACAACTCGGTAACAAAGGCAGAGATGGGAAATTGAAACCATCCGAATGTTAATGAGCCTTATTATCCACCAGCAAAATAAACAAACCTCACTTACAGAAGGAAGTTCTTGAACAAGTAAATGGGATCCGAGAATTTCATAAATATTTATGAGTCAATCTTTTACTGTATAAAATAATTAAAATCCGCCTGTTCATCTTATATTTGGAAGCGATTTAGCTTCAACTGCTTTGACTCATGCACATTCGTTGAGGAGGGCACTTTTCCTTAATGGATACCAATGTAAGATTGTTTAATTAAAATGCACAAGTCACGGATTGTTTTTTAACTGCTACCTTCCACTGATTTCACAGATCAGGTTGTATCTCAAGATACATGTATTAGATATAAACCGACAATCTACAGTGATCGCAAGGGCGTTGCCAGGAATTTTCCCAAGGAGGCAATAATAAGGGCACACAAACTATACATTTATATATAGTTTGTGTGTGTGTTACTGTCATATATGTGGTAGAAATTTACAGATGAATCATGAAGAGGAGCATATTATATTTATTTATTTGTTTAATACGTTCCATACCTTCTTAAACGTTATCTTCTGAAAAGTTAGGTTTTTCTTCTTCTGATAGCACCTATCAAATGTATTGACATAGCAAGAGGGCATCAATTTCAGAATGTATGGCAGAATCGAAGTTAAAGCATGAAATCGCCAGCTACATATAACTACTTCCTCGTAACCTTATTTCTTTCCTGCTTTCTAGAGGAGAATTTCCTATCATAAGAGCAAGTTTTGTAGATTAAAAACCGAACTCAAGCGCGAAATTAGGGTTACTTATAAGGAGTGCATAGCAGCTTCTGAAGCAAAAATACTTTCTAATCCCTGTGAAATGTGGAGCTTCATAAACAGCAAACCTAGGCACCTTAGTACAGGTTCGTTATCCTATAACAGCTGTGGCTTAGCCAGTAATTAAAAAATTGCAAATACATTTGCCAGCTACTTCAAATCAACATTCCATTGTGGGAACACACAATTCACTACATGCTTCAGTACGTCTCATGCGTCCAATATTTTAGACGCATTCTGTACTATACAACTATACAGGTAGAAGAAATCGATAGTCATCAAACATCGAAAATCGAAGAAATCCATGGGATTAGATGGCATATCCAATAGACATAATATGGATCCTATATCGTAAAAGGATAAAATGAACATTTTGTGTTGATTCTTTACATTGTATTTAATCTTCCTATCGAAACATCTGTATTTAGTGACAAATGGAAAATCACTAAGGCATGTACCATCCCTAAAGTTGGTAATAACAAAGATGTATGTAGTTACAAGTGTCCGTTCTAAATGTCTTTGCCAAACTGTTTGAGTTTATTTTGTATCAACGCATCTTTAATTATACCAGTCCAATAATCACGGAATTTCAGCATGGCTTTGTTAAAGGAAGGTCTAATGCGAGAGTAGTGGGTTTATCTCTTTATATTTCGCTTTACATATGTCTGATCCATGTTAAGGATATCGGTTCGGATTTCTATTTTAACATTTTATATTTCCTAACGGTACTTTTATGGGTTCTACTATTTCTTCTTTGAGAATAAATGCCCGAATATAACTTCGCCTTTACCTTTAAAAGGTAGATTGAGTAGGAGGTGACAAGCCTCTATTTGCAACTTACAAGCTATTCATTGATACTTTGAATCGGATGGAAATAGAAAACAATGTTTATTTACATGATTAAGAAATTATACAATTATCACTCCTATCCGCGCCCTAACTTACACCCACAAGAGGCCATTCGCTCGTATCATTACTTATGAATTTATATATCTTTTGAATAATTAAACGTCACACAGACAACATGATGAGAAGTTCAATTATGAGATTGTTTATGACCGCTGTCACCTTCTTATTCTTTGCCTCGCTGTGAATACAGGTCTATTAATATATATATAATAAGGCCACTAGTTCTTTGCTTTGGTTGCCATGACAACGCGAAAGTCTATCGGCCCCTTTAACTGCCCGCTAATTTACAGAACCTCCAAGTCAATACACTTTAATCTGTTCCTCCACACAAAACAACTCACGTAACCACAATTATTCTTGGGCTATTTTCACAGCTATTTAAATTACTTGATCGACGATTAATGCCTTCAATTCACATAAACAAGTGATCTAGAAAAGATCCCGATTTTCCCCAATTCGTAGGAGACAAATCCAATAACAAAGAAAAAAATTCTGGACACACTTCCAGGTTTGAAATCTTGCTTCTAGACACGTTTACTCAGTGAAGTTACCGTCAAACGAATAATCCTAACTTGCTTTCTTTAAAGTCCTTACAACGACGCAAGATAATTAATGTTAAAGCAGCAGCTCAACGAAACCTTGAATCGATACTGTGGGTGAGCATTTCTTGTTGTTAACAAAGTAATTTAGATTTACCCGGTTGTCTCGGTACGAATCTTGGCGAGTGAGAACTTATCTCTTGATTATCGAAGGTCCTCATAACAATTATTAACGAAGAACGTTTCCAATTCTGTGGTTAAAACTAACTAATGTGGGCGTCAACACAGTGCTAAAGTAAAGTGTCGTGACCCACGGAGATCTAAGATACCAGTGAAGTGGAAACAGGGGAAATGAAGAATTAATCTGGACTGTCTTAGTCTCTTTCATGATGCTTTTCGGTAAAGTCATTCCTCATAGAATTTTTTTTAATCCAGGTCTTGATTTGATTAGTTTGTTTCTGATCATAATATTGACTGTTGCAGAAATTAGCCACATCTCTACGTTACTTTACGTTGTTTTCAAACATACGGTTGCCGGCCTATCCGAGGCCCCTCCTTAACTGTGGATACCGTTATTGCTTCATGATTAGTCATAGATTTTGAATGATCAAATAATAGATATTTGGCACAAGGGTCGCGTTCTTTATATACCCGCATGGTTATAAAACAGGTGTCTCTTTATAAAACCAGTAATGTTCAAATCAAACCTTTGTTACTAAACAACGAAATTGAAAGCGTTGTTTCTATTTTGAGGTGGCAATATTCTGGCGTGAATGACCTCTTTCAAAGCTTACATACGCTGAACTGAACAAACGGACTCCTTCCAAGAAATCACAAAGAGTAAATTAAAATCAAATACATAATATTTAAATACACATTAATTAAACTTGTTACTTGATTGCTCAATCATTTGCCGCTAAATGTATATCGAATAAATACATATTAATTGAATACAAAATCTCTAAACTCAGACGGCAAAGCAGCTTATATTATTTGAATATCGTAGTTAAACTGTTATATTTCTCTTTTAATATTGTTTTTTTCATATGGAAATAGAAAGCATGCAAACGGGATCGATGTCATGTACGGGTCACTCGCGTAAAAAGAGGTTTGAACATTGCGGCACTATACTAGTCTATGAGTCTGTTTTGCAATGTCAAAGTACTTTTAATCTTTTGGTAAAGGTCTGTTAATAGTTTTCATCCCTTCTGCTCCGATTTATACATCACAAGTATTGTTAACATACCAGCTGGCAGTCCCTCGAAGCTATTTTGGCACTTTTCATAGCAAGGCTGTCTTGGTGACTTGAAGGAAAGTGGAGGGATAATAATAATATGAAAATATACTCACACGCAAACACAAACACTAACACATACACTCAACGGTGTACTTTGAAATTCTTTAGACAAGGACATTGTTTCTTTCTTTTACTCATCTAGCGGTGGTTCCGGCGCAAATTGTTCGCTAAAATGGTTCTCAAGCTCCCTCATGCTTAACTCCCCTTCAGCCCTGTTAATTGCCTGTTCAAAAAGTTCTCCAAACGATTCTAATGTCATTAAGTGTTTATCATCACTCACTGCATTAACAGGTAACGGCTTCTTGAACTTGAACGGTTCGTCGATTATATCCTCTTTCTTCTTACTCTCCCTTTCTTCAACTTCGTCGTCTCTTTTTCTCTTCGTTCCTACTTCTTCAATTGTTGTCTCGGTTACTTCCAGTTCAATCGCATAAACACTAAGTTCATCGTCAGTTCTTTCACTAACGTTGCCTAATCCGGGAAAATTGTTTCCTGGTAATCTTGAATCGACAACACTCTCTTCTCCTCCTTTGAAAAAAAATCAGGCGTGGTTACTGATGTAGTACAACTCGGTTGCGGAATTTCTCCTCCCCTCTCTTCTTTCCTCCAAAGAGAATTGAGCTGGTTACAATCAAGTCGAAGTGCTGGGTTCTTGATTATCCACTACTTTCTCACCTTTCTCTTCTGTTCCGCTTTTTACTGACGTTTCTGACGCCGCATGCGGGCCCTATTCCTCGAATATGAATTGTCTGTAGCACTATATAATATAACAGGACCAGCTATAACTAAAGAGACTTCCGTTTGCACTGTCTTATTAGCAGTCTTGTGTCTCTTACTCGTATGAAATTGATTCCCGATTCTTTTTTGTGATTATTTTCCTCCATTTTCGCCACAAACTTCGCCTGCAGAATAACACTTAACGTACGTAAGTGCATCTAACAAGTTCAAGCACGTAACTAACTAAAATTGTCTCTAACATGTCTTCGTGTATCTGAATTTTCGATGAAACGTCGAACGTGACTAAAACAATACTTTTTGGCTCTTTCGAACATCTGGTACGCTGACTAAAACTTCTTTACACAGAACCAGCCGGGTGAGTGTCAACTCCTACTTCCAACGCTTCCGTTAAGTTCGCTGACTTATACACGCTTTCACCCTTCACCGACGGTCTCCTCTGATTCGACGGCAACGGTACTTTCTTGTGATATTCCACTGCAAGACATCTGAGCATTTTTGTCAACAATAGATTTATTCACTAACTTGGCGCTCATGGATTTTAAAACTTAATCAATATTTTTTGTATCAATGCACAATACTTTATAGCTTATTTAATAAATTGCAAATTTATAAGGTCTTCTGTTCGGTCAACATATGAGATTAGTGGGTTTGTCTCTTTGTATTTTGCTTTACATGTGTCTGATCGATGCTAAGGATATCGGTTCGGATTTCTATTTTAACATTTTATATTTCCTAACGGTACTTTTATGGGTTCTACTATTTCTTCTTTGAGAATAAATGCCCGAATATAACTTCGCCTTTACCTTTAAAAGGTAGATTGAGTAGGAGGTGACAAGCCTCTATTTGCAACTTACAAGCTATTCATTGATACTTTGAATCGGATGGAGATAGAAAACAATGTTTATTTACATGATTAAGAAATTATACAATTATCACTCCTATCCGCGCCCTAACTTACACCCACAAGAGGCCATTCGCTTGTATCATTACTTATGAATTTATATACAGCTGATGCTACTTGTTAATACATTTCTGAGACACTTTGGCCAATATAAAGTACTTTCAGTTAGTTTCTAAAACCTTTCACATGCATTTACTTGCTTTAACCTGGTTGTACAGTACACCAGAAAAACAATCTTTTTATTAGTAGTGATTTCATAGGTCGAGATGATCGGATATTATAGCCCTTTTCCTAAAATAAAAGTATATATTAAAATAAACATCTTTTGAATTTAATTTTAAGACCTTTAGACACCTTTGGGTCAGACAGGATGGATGATGAAATGAATTGGTGGAATAAAGAAACCCCGAGAAAAGCCACGCATACTGTGTTACTCCACCAAAAAGTCCATATAGCAGGAGCAGAGGTCGAACCGACCACTCCTAGCATCAGAGGTGAGCGCTAAACCATTGACCCACCGCGGCCCAGCAGCATTTTTAAATCAAATATTTATCTAAAAATTATCGATTCCTAATAAGACCTTAAATAAGAAGAAAATATTTTTTTTGTTATTTTTTAATTTCTCCTAATAAACTTAAACTAAATATACTTAAGTGAATATTAAATCAAATAATTAGGTTAAAATGCACATTAGTAAATTTAAGAAAAATCTATATTATATTTATGAAAATATTAATTAAAACTCTTAATAAAACTTGAATTTAAAGAAACGATCTCTCATTTTAAAAAGGAACCATCAAAATCTCGTAACATTGAAAATTGGCGATAGCCACCATTTTGATTGGCCTGTCATTTTGAATAACTACCGTTCTGTGATGTCTATCACCCATATTCGTGCTCTTCATAGACAAGTGTTCAAGAGCTGAAAGTTTCATTTGTTCCCTACATTTTATACCAACTCATCATGTAGCTTCTAAACACATTAGTGCCTCCGTAATGTTACCTCATATTGCAGAAATTTTCAAATAATTGTTCATATCCCTGGTTATACTTGTCGGATTTAATTGAACATTTTTAGATTAAAACCTGAGTTACACCCTATATTTTGTGTAAGGACATAGGTTTATCTAAAACCAGTCGTTTCAAAGTGAAATATTGAATAAGAAAATATTTTAAGCTAAAATTATTATTTTTACATTTAACTGAAAAAAAAAACTATTAGATTTATGAAACTATTGCTCATAAACAAAACTGTAGCTAATTAAATTATCTTTCATTTTAAAAAAGAATGATCGAAATCGGATAACGTAGAGCCGAAAATGTTGGTTTAAATAAATAGCGCCGGCCGCCATTTTGAATGGCCGCCATCTTGGATAGCTACATTTTTTAATGTCCGTTACGTATTTTCGTGCTCTACGCATGTCAGTGTACAAGTGCTGAGAGTTTCATCTGATCACCTCGTTTTATACCAACTCATCATGTAACTTCTACACGCATTAGTGCCTCCATAATGTTAACTCGTATTGCAGAATTTTCCAAATAATTGTCCATATATCTGGTTATACTTGTCGGATTTAATTGATATTTTTTTAAAAAAATTAAAGCCTGCGTTACACGCTATGTTTTGAGTAAGGACATAGGTTTATCTAAAACCAGTCGTTTCAAAGTACAATATTAAATAAGAAAATATTTTAGGCTAAAATGTCACCTTTTTACATTAAACTGAAAAACTATTAGATTTACGAAACTATTGCTCATAAACAAAAATGTAGCTAATTAAATTATCTTTCATCTAAAAAAAAGAATTATCGAAATCGGATAACTCAGTGCCGAGATATGTTGATTTTAATAAAGAGGGTCGGCCGCCATTTTGAATGGCCGCCATCTTTGATAGCTACCTTTTTGGAATGTCTGTCACGTATTTTCATGCTCTATATATGCCAGTGTACAAGTGCTGGAAGTTTCATCTGGTCCCTCCATTTCATACCAAATCATGTTTTTCTTTTCTTTTCTTTTTTTGCTTCTGGCACGACTAGTATTGAAATTTTGTTTCATCAAGAAGTTTATAATTAGCTATTGCTGACGATCCAACCGTTCAGGTCTTTTCATTTTCTCCGTTTTATCGTTTGCCATTACTATGCGAAAGAAAGCAAAATTAATTTAATATAACTTAACCGAATCTACTGTATTTCTGATCAAGCCTTAAAACCTGTTTTCTACATACTATTTTGTTTTAAAATAACAGTTGTCTGTCTCTCTCTAATACCGCAGTGTTGCCACCTTTCTTGCATCTTTGAACTACAATTCTGTCGATAGTTATTTTTTACATAACATTTATACTTCGATTTCTATATTTAGGTAATATGTACAATCTTCATTTTTTGACACATTGTTCTTTAAACTTTTGTGAAGGTTATGGATTGTTAGATAATCTATTAAAACGTTTTTGACATTATAAATTACAAAAAAGTATAACCAAGTGGAAATTCGTAGGTTTTTACACCAACAAAATTTCGAACAACAAGCAACTTTTTTCTATAGAATATAGATGCGTAGATGCAGTGAATGAAATGTAAAAGAGAGTTTAAACAATAATTTGCTTTACTCTGATCGTAATGTTTCAATCCATTTAAAAGTTATGCGGTGATTAATAAAAGCATCTTTGCGTTCTCTGCGCCACAGTAGCCTTTCTTTGTTCGTTGTTGCTGTGAGAAGTCAGTCTTCCATATCAACACATCGAATATTATACATAGCTATATAACTTTAAAATTTAGAATTTCAACATTTAGAACTTGAAAATTCGAAAATATAATTTTGTACTGACCGTTCAGAGACAGTGCTAGATGGGAACCTTGAGGCTGAAGCCCCATGAACTAAACATTAGCCTTCTTGTAACCCCCAGTTTTACCAGCATTTTCTGTTTTCTAAATGTGCCACAAACTTAAGTCAGTTCCATGACATTTTATAATGGACATTTCCGTTTTCACCGTCTTTATATATTTTACAACTTGTGTACATCAGATTAAATGATATATAATGTTTTTGAAATTTCAGCCCTAAGGTTTTCCGTTACGTAGAAATATAGCATGAAATGCTGAGAATTCAATCTCCCACGTCATACAACGAAAATCATCTTCTGATTGGTTTGACGCAATCAATTCATATATTTCCGTTGCTATATGGTTCTCCCTATGTTACGTTCGTTATTCAGAAGTTTGAAGATGAAATACAAGAAAGAGAAAGAACATTCACATCATCACTTAACGAAATAATTAATGTACAAATCTGCAGGACACACTTCAATAAGTTAAAACACCAAAACATATTTTTAATAATAGAAATTGTTCGAAACAATGACAGGAGTCAGTCTTAACTTGCAGTGTTCTTCTTATCGCTAGTTTGTGTCAATTTTGATGTCTTGACATTTTGACGCAATTGGTTAGCAGACGCAACTTTTTATACTTTCACCTAAGGCTATTCGAATCCTATCAAAGGCCGTGTTTTATTTTACTTCACGAAACTCAAGATTAACTTCAATGTAATGGTTTCAATTTACATTTTTGTTTCTTACATGCTTTCATTATTATTTTTTACAATGACATTAAAACTATTCTATATATTCACGGGCTACAAGTAGTACGTTAAAATTGTTAACATATGGCAGTAACGAGCACTATTAATTCATATGGTTTTAAGCTCTTGAAAAATGCTTCACTAGCGTTCATTAAAAAAAGTATACGATTGTCGGATGTAAAAGCCCACATTTTTTTTTACAGAAAAATAGGTAATTCTTTTTAAATACAAGAGTTCTAAAGAGCATTTTTAGAAGATATCTTATGATTTATTCATGAAAGAAGAGCTGCTGTAGATTAGTGTTGTAGCTATTTAAATATATCAATATCTTAAAGGAGTATTAAAAGTAAAAATCAATTTTAAATGAATAAAAGGAACTAAATGACGTGTTAAGGCATACAGAAACGCTATTCACAACTTATACTATTTCTTTCGATCCATTTTTGCTATCTCTTGTTAACAATACTAACAAATCAAATACCATCCGTATGTTGATGACAAGCAGTCGGCAGATTCATTACGTCATAACATGGCGGCACCCGATTAAGCGCAAAACTGAGACTGTTTCGAAGCAAGGCATTATAACTATTTATAAATGCATCACAGAAAGAAAAGAAAATGTTTTCTGTAGTCTTCTTTAACAGAAGATTTTTTATTGCAATAACAAAATACTACCGGAAGTGTCCATTGTTGTTCCCCGGGCTTTTTATCCTGACGCCGTCGTTGTCACGGTAACTGAAATGCAGGAACTTACAAATGAAATTGTGATTTGGTAAAATTCTGTAGTATTGAAAATGTAGTTAATAACTATAAGTTTTATTTAAGTGCTGTTCATAAATAAGAAATAAAAATAAATGTTAGAAGTCTTCCGAATGCGATAGATCCTTCAAGGTAATTTAAACTTTCTCCATCCATAACTATGCTTTTTGCCTAGCCTTAAATCCTCAGCTATCAGTCTGACTTTCGTGACTACAGTGCGCTACTTATTTAAGTAGCTTCTAAATTATCCTCCCGACTGGGTCAACACGCAAAATTTAAGCCCCCATTGGAAATCAAACTTGGGACGTCCACAGTCAAGGCGACCGCGCTACGCATTAGACCACTCAGAAGGTTCATCCTAATTCAGTGATTCCCAACTTGGTTTCCGCTGAACCATAGGGTTCCTCGACGCAGTATAAGGGGTTCCGTGAAAATCAATACTCAAAATATGAGAATTATTGTTTGGTTCACCTACTGTACAATACTACTATATATTTTGTTCTAGACAAAATAAAAAATATGTTCCAGGCAGCCGGGGTTCCCCAAAGTTTTGTTTAATGTTTCTCGGATTCTCGCGTTACGAAATATGTTGGAAAACATTGTCCTTATCCTTTGATAGGAAATTCCATATTCAAATGTGGATGCCCAATTCTTTATGAATGGTGTATTTGAAGTTAAATATTAAATTTGGAGATTGGTTTCTTCCTGTCAATGAAAAGACGCTGGAATATGTTTAAATTATTTCCTTCAATTTCTAAGAGCAAGGAAGATATACAGCCAGACTTTTGGGGAACTGCTGGGGGTGGCTAACGATTGACATCTTAAGTCAAGCTAGTACAACTATGTTGGGGATTATCGAAACAAATGCTGTTTATTGTTACCAACTGTAATGAATAGGAAGGAGATCTGTTTCAAAGAAAGCAAAATAAGTCAATGTTTCAATTTAAAATTTTGAATTTTCACCGCAGCACTATTCCCGGGACGGCAAGGTTTCCTAAAAATATAATGGTTTGATGCAGCGTATCCACTTTGGTACTTCACTTTAGTTTGGAACCTTTGTTTACTATTTATTCACTGTGGGTTAGAACAATAGGGAATCATAAAAACCCTCTATAGTCTACATTATATTATTTTTGATTTACTAATTACTGTTTAAGCTACGAAACAGTATGAAATATCGAAACGTGTATCCTCTAAAAGTTAGTCAAAATTTAGCGCTTGTTTTAAAGAGAGCAACATCAGGCCCGGTTGCCTTTCAACATTTTTAAGCCATGAGACACCAGTACTTTAAGCAACATTACCATGTTTTTGCTTGTTAACTTTGGTATGTATATTTTTTGTTTTAAAGTTTTACATGCATGTTGCCGAATTATATATATTCATTTATTGTTATTTCAGGGAGGTGAATTCATAGGAAGTTGTAATACAATTATAATTTTAAATGGAAGCAAAAGTGCGTCATGATATCTCACTATTTCCGTGATACTTTGAATATGAAAGGAGAACTTCGATGCTTAAAGTCAGAAACCTGGAAACTACGTAGGTTGGGGATAAGTTATGACAACTAATGTTTTTCCTCCAAAATAAAAATGTGACAACAATGTGATTGTACTATCCGAAGAGCATGTCACTCATAGTTCGTCAATTCGTCACTAAATGGCAGTGTGTGTTACGGTTGTCACACGAAAGGCGCGGAACATATGTGGTGAGAGAACCGTCGGCACGATGGAAGTTACTCGACGCGAACAAGATTCGCATGTGAAAACAAGTTAGAGCTGCAATTCTATCAATGAATTCAAGGACTCTGGTATTTTGATAGCATTTGGTTAATGAGATACATTTATGGCATGGGATGGCTTCACAGACGATGGGGATTCTGGGTAATCTCAATGGATAGCTTTTATATTTCACTGTTCCCTTTATTGATGTGCTTATATTCAACTGTTGGGGACATTTCATGTTAGTAGTCAGGGGCAAGTACCAAGCCCCCAACTCCTTACGACTCTTACCTTCATATACTCATAATTGCTTGCTTTCTTATTTACCTTTCCCCTTAGAGAAACGATTATTTTAAACTATTAATAAACTTGATGTAGTAAGTCGTGGTTGGAAAAAACCCTGCCCCAGAATGCCTATCTTAGACCACGTCCGTTCGACTGAGTTATTTTTGCTAAGGTGTTTAGAACGACACCTCAAGCATGCCTCTACACTTTATAGTTCACGATATTACTTCTTGGCATGGGCTGGTAACACCGACAGTGGAGTTTCTGTGGAGCTGGAACATATACAGTATGTTTCTATTGTGCCAAACAATGTTTACGTTAAATTTGGCGATGCCATGACTAAAATATTGGAAGCAATGTGAAAAAATAATTTTATAGAAAATAGGCTGGCAACAGTGGTAAGAGGGTTGCTTGACAAGTTAGGCCCTCTCTGTTTTTTATATTGTGTCGAATTATGTTGACCTCAAGTCTGGCTCAGCTAGGTATAACGGACTGCAAGTAAATTGAACAATTATTTTTTTAAAAAAATATAGAAACAGGGTTGTCAGCAGTAACCAGGACAGTTTCAGGGGTCCTGAACTAGCTTAGTCAAGACCTTTGCAGCGACACCTAACCCACCTCTCCTTGTAGTTTCTGAGATTTAATGTCTGTACACTGACAGAATTAGCGGGATTCTGTCTCTTCCGAATGGTCTTTTCTGGTTACAGCTTCGCTAACAAGGAACCTAAAAGCCTCTTTTGGAGGGAGCTAGTACCTTTACCTCATAACTAAAATGAACGAACTATTGCGTGGGAGACAATTGCGAACCCGATAAGACATTGTCGTTCCCATGAAAAGTGAAACGTCTCGACTCCAACCTGATTGGGTGGACGGTATTCGATGCCTCCCACATCGCTGACAGTGTTTTCTGAATGCTCTGGGCACATTCAAGGTTCCTAGAACGATATGTATGCACCTCCGTTGTTTATGTATTATCAATGTAACTAATAAATGCGTGTAGCACGATCACTTGGTTTATGACTGTTCCGCACGTCCATACCTACCCCTGGCACACATGCGCTACATTGTTGATACATTTAAACAAAATCGAATAGTGGCCCCTTCTATTTGTATGTTTCGAAATTGTGGGTTAGTCCCGCATTCTTAGAAAAACTAACCTCGTAGAGACAACAATCACTTTCACCTGACCTCCTGAACTGTTGTACCAATATGCCTTGCGCTTGGTCCCCTTCCTTCCTTGTGGTATCAAATGTCATGTATTGGTGCCCATTTTCACCTTCTAATCCTGGTACCTAATTCTTACGTCTGGTGCTAAAACTTCCTCTTATCCAATATATCCTTATTTAAGGCAACAACAATTCTAAAAAGTCACAAACAAGTACATGATACAATTCTGATTTCTTCGAAGTAATCTCTGTACCGGTTGAACGGGCTTCATATTAACCGCCTGCACCAAAATCCATCCAACGATGATGGCTTTAATTCATCCAAACTGTAGAGGTGAAGCTCTGCCAGAGAAAAGGACCACCTTCTCAACCTTCAAAGCCTGCATTTACTTACAAGTCACCTACCGAGAAACCGTGTTGACACATCAGGGCCTTATCCTGTCCTTAACTAAATTATCTTACCTAAACCTACTTCAGACAAATGAGCTATTCTTAAGGCAAATCCCTGATGTTTTACATCCTGAATTGCTAAATTCCAGTACTCGAAAATAGACGTTTTACACTTAAAATTCCTTGCTCTCAGCTCTATCATATTTTGAAATTATATTACCCTACAAGCGAATAAATCTATTAGGAAATGCTACGACAAATCCCTTAATTAAAAGTCTGAACTTTATGTTGGTAGCTATCAAGCTTTTAGACAATTACAAGATCCCATGTACCTCTCATTATTACTCAAATCTTAAAAGCTATTAATATCAAGAAAAGAGTCTAATGTCTTGGGATTTCTCAATTTGGTTGTCTCTCCTAGCAGACGGAAAAACATATGTCTCTCGGTGGCGATAATATATCATGCCGTTCGTCTTGTTTTGATAAATTAGGCTGGAATATGGTCAGTTCCTAATAGCCTGATATTTTCTCCATATAAAAATGATAATTCACTCGAGGGCAGTTACCTAATACTCTGAAGAGATACTGAATAGCTAATAGTAAGTTGTATGCAAAGATTTTTCATTAGTTTTAAGTAATGTAAAATATTTTAAAGGGAGTAGTCTATTTTGGAAGTAATAGCTCGTTCTAAAAATGCATACAGATCATAAATAAAATTCACAATCTGAAAGTTTCATAGTCATATAAGATCTGAACACATTTATTGACAAAATGATATAATTTTCTAAGCAATATACTTTTATTTCCAAATTCATTAAGACAATAAATAGCATTAGTTTTTCGTCTATTGTCGAACATTCTAGTTGTTCTAAGAAGAGAGCGTTGCTAATCTATTCAACTGTTCTTTTTATTTCAGTCGCACAGGTGCTTTGGGATAGCATGTTGGAACCTGTTGGCTATAAGTCAAATTCAGTTTGGAAAGTTTTGCTTCCAGATTTCAAGTGTCCAACAGAGAAAGCTCCGTACTTTTTCACGAACGACAACTCTAAGATTTTCCTCGAAACAGGAAGACAATGGTGATCAGAAGCAGCATTTACCAATTCAAAATATTGATGCCCTGAACCAAAGTTTCCTAAAGGGTCTAAAAAATGTCAAATAAATTTTTTGAACTGAATGTGCAATAATTGCTTTTTAATATACCAACACCATTGTACAGATTAAATAAGTTTAGCGTTACTATTAGTACTACAGTAGGCGTTATTTAGTCAGGCACATTTGGGACCATGGCTGTGCCGGACCTGAACTTCAATATAGTATTAACAGGAATAGAAAAGAAAAATTAATACACAAGAGTACAATGATATTTAAAACAGGACATACATGTAATATTTGCTCAATGGCAAGAAAAAAATACACACGAGAGCTACTTATGCTACAATTAATACTACTGTTACCACTAATATTGGAACTACTAATACTACTGCAAATACTATTACAATGTTTTAAAATATTAAACCTAAACACCTTTATTTACAACAATTAAAAAATTTAAATTAAAAAATCTAAAATAATATTTATTTCTGAATATTGCGTTAAAATGGAAACAGTGTGTGTTATTTCATTGTTACAAACAATAACATTACTGTTTTTATTAATTAGATCGCGGCATAGTCACTTCCGGTGACTAAAAATACATAAAACACCTGCGCATGTACTCAATTAACATGTATAGAAATTGGTTGAAATCAATGAACGAATGTAGATTTAAATCGTCTTCAAGCAAACAGATATTTGGTTTTATACATAAAAAAGAGATATTTCGTATTGTTGTTCTAATTTAAAAATGGAGAAAAAAATATTTTATTGTTAAAAGCAAGCAAATTACTGCATTTATTTCGCCTGCTCTCTGTAATTTCGCTTGCGACGCTGCCCAAAGACCCCCGTGGCGGACTTTGTCCTTAAGTTAGGTAGTTTTGAGAGGCTGCGCTCTCTGTATTAACCAGACTTTCCGGGAGACTACGCAACCATGGTGCCGACCTGACCCTATACTCAAGGGGACTGCGCCCTATAGGGCAAATTTGCACCCTTTATTGGAACCTACTCATGATGTTACACCTTCATACCAAATTTTGTTTCTTTATTTTCAGTGGTTTGTAAAGTGGGTTTTGGGCGGCCATTTTGGATCAAATATGTTGACATTTTTTTAACATTCTCTTATATTGTCGTGACCTACTCTTGATGGTACACCTTCGTACCAAATTTCATTTCTCTAGCTCAAACTGTATGTTGGTTTGGTCGAAATATTCGAATATACACCGAAGATGTAGAGAAAAGTTCTTTTTTTCTAAGATGGCGATCGGAGCTACCCAAACTATATGGAAAGCATTCATGTTTATAACTCTGAGTCTAACTATGTACATTTGATCGAGATATTATCATAAACTCCGAAGACATAAAAATAAGTTCATTTTTCAAGATGGCAGCACGGGTATACAAAATACATGAAATTAATCGATTTAAAACGGTCTAAGTCGAAATATTTTAGTTTGGTCAAAATATTCTAATAAATAGCGAGGGTATAGGGAAAAGATCTTTTTTATAAGATGGCGGGCAAAGGTACCCAAAATGCCTGATAATAATAATAATAAAATGAATTGTATGGGCCAAAATGCATGAAAATATTAAAGTATATGGTTCCTAGTCGAAATATGTTTGTTTGTTTGAAATATTCCCATACACACTTAGTCGACTTATATGAAACTTAATCCTTTGAGTATTATTGATTTCACAGTCTCAGAACCTAAAACTATAGTTTTAAGCTCCTTGTTCAGAAATAGTCAATATCGAGTAGTACACAACTGTGATGGTACTGACAGTTACGCTCCGATCAAATGCTGTACGATGCAGTTGTATGTTACAAACATTGTTTAAAGTACAGTCTAAATTTGAACCAACAATCGACTATAACATGGCGGAAGGCGCAACGGGAGTTGACTCTAGTCAACCTAGCTGTACGAACCCGAGAAATTATAAATTTAGTTGTAAGAATTAAGCAAAGTCGCTCTCGAACATTTACAGCATTAGGAGTAGACGTAATTAAGATTTCATAGCATTTAAGTTAGTAAAATTACAAGTTCTAGGAAATATTAGTTGTTAAGCATATTTAGGAATAGGTTAGAATTATGGTATATTAAAGCGAATCAAAATCAACCCAGACATTAGTAAAGAACAAATGAATCCAAGATATAGGCATACATCAAGCTATAAAGCATACTAAACTTTGTAGGATGTTAGTAACGGCCATAGCCTGCAGTAAGATCAGACTCAACAGTTATGTAGTGTTTAAGCTTCTAGATAAACGTTTTTCCAGGCATTCATTTGGTTTTAAACACGTAGAACCAGTACAACATAAAAAAAATATATTGCAAGCTTAGTTAGTTAAGATTGACGGAAGTTAGTAAATTGAGAGCTCATGTTGTAGATCTCAACAGAGAAAGTGTGCTTGTATTTATTTTAGGTATAAGTACAAAAGCAAGTACAAAATTATTTGATCAAACTAAAATATACATATAGCTTGTGATACAGCAATTGGTTGTTCGAGTGGGCAACACGCCATAAGTAGAATATTCAGTAACAATACAGTTCCTAATCAGCGTGTTTTTTATTTTGAGGTAAATCATGTATGTTTCGTTAGAAGTTTACTGAGCCTAATGGCAAAGAAATTAATTTAGTACTACAATATATACAGATGCTTATCAGAATAATGGAAACACCTGTAGTTGGCAACACGTCAGATGTATGGATTGGCAGTGGTGTCGTGACGACCGCAGCGCCGGACTGCTGGTGGTGGTGTGTTAGGTCGGTCTCCATACTACGTCTGGCTTCGTGGAACAGGAGTGTGCAGTGGCTGCAGCAGACGGAGGTAGTGTAAAATGGGAGGCCTCTCAGAGTTTCAAAGAGGGCAAATTGTTGGTGCGCGGTTATGTGGAGTGAGTGTGACGGCAGTGGCTAGTGTGTTAGGTGTGTCGCCAGGGACAGTGTCGAAGGTGATGACGGCCTACACAACACACGGGAAAACCACATCGGGGAAGCGGAACAGTGGGCGGAAGAAAAGCATCAGTGACAGGGCACGCCGGGTATTAAAGCGCATTGTCTGGCGGAACCGTCGTGCCACTGCGGCGCAAGTGACGGAGGAACTCAATCAGCACCTCCCCCAACCTGTTTCGACAATCACAGTCCGCCGCGAATTACATGACATGAACTTACGAGGTCGTGTTGCACGGGCCAAACCTCTCATCAGGGACCAGAACGCTTTAGCACGCCGCAAATGGTGCCGCGACCATGCAACTTGGACCGTTGACAACTGGAAACGTGTGGTATGGTCGGATGAGTCACCATTCACTCTATTCCAAACCACGGGCCGTGTTTATGTGTGGAGAACGCCCAAAGAAGCGTATGATCTGCAGTGTCTCCGCCCAACTGTGAAACATGGCGGCGGCACGGTGATGCTGTGGGCCGCAATATCATGGTTTTCATTGGGTCCTGTGGTCACACTTCGCGGACGCATCACTGCCAACGATTATGTCGCAATTTTAGGAGACCACTTGCATCCTATGGTCCGGATGTTGTTCCCGGACAATGACGCCATATTCCAGGATGATAATGCACCCATTCACACAGCTGGAGTTGTTGCAGCGTGGTTTGAGGAACATCGGGATGAAGTTCAACACCTCCCCTGGCCCGCCCAATCCCCAGATCTCAACATAATTGAACATCTGTGGTCCATCTTGGAAACACGACTCCGGCGACGATTTCCACCTCCATCCTCTCTCACAGAACTGGCCGATGCCCTGCACGAGGAATGGTGTAATATTCCACTTGCTACCATTCACGACCTCTATGCCTCCATCCCACGTCGCATCAAGGCTGTTCTGAAGGCGAAAGGTGTCCCGAAAGCATATTAATCTGGTAAGTTGCACTTTCGTTCAGGTGTTTCCATTATTCTGATAAGCATCTGTATATAATATGGTTAGTAGGTGTAGGTAAACTAGTTATAGCATACTAAGTAATACCCAACAACATGACGATATTCAATAACGTAGCACTAAAGGTACAGCTTCCTACGTTTAGAAATCCTGGCGAGGATATAAACATATTTTTAGAAATTAGAAGACGTTACTGTCCTGTTACAATGGAACGAACAACGATTGATAGAAGTGCTACCAGGTACATTCCAAGGCAAAGAAAGGGAACGCTTAGACGTACAATTGAAGAAACTATAGATTAGCACGTTATATTACCTTAATCTACATAATTAAGCTTTTTGGTAGAGCCGAAATTCACGACAACGAGTACGTAATTTTTAAGCAAAGGAGAGAAGGGAAGTTTGAATCGGCCAATCAGTATGTAATGGACAAGGAGATCTTAGCATCTTCCTTGAAGCCTGAACTATCCGAGAAAAAGATGGTTTCCGAAATTAAATTAGGTCTTTCTCTATATATGATGGAAATAATTGGTACATACCATCATGATTCAGTAAATGAGTGGCTACAAAAAATCATAGCTTGCGAGGAAAATAAATTACGCATTGAAAACCTCGAAGGCAAGGTGAAACAAAAAGAGTTTGTCTGTACAGACAGTGATTGTTTCTCTGAAGCATGCACAAGTCATAGCGAAACGGACAACAACAGTATCTTTTCTCACGCCGATAAGCAGACAGCGGAAGAGCGAAGTGCAAGACGCAAGGTCGTTGATGTTATTACATCTTCCAAGCGTTCACGATCTCGTGTATCTAACGTCTCTGGTAAACTCCACACCAAGAACAGACATAAGGCTAAGAAGGTAGTTAATAATGATTCGTTTATTTTTGAGAAAATATTTGCACAAATTGAATCGCTCACACATATACTAGCAGAGAGGGATAAACAACTTAGTTTACACGATAAATTGTACAATGCGAAAATAAATAGCAAAAATGCAGGTAAAAATCAGAAGGCGTGGTACAGTGGGTATGGTCGCCGAGAAAGGTCATCCCACAACAAGCATACTTTTCAGAACAACAATAATTTTTACAAACATGTATATAACTTTCAAAATAAAAGCAGTAACGGTTATCTGAATCTGAATCGCGATTTCTTTTCCAACTACATAGGTTTAAAGGACGGAAATACTTCAAGACCGGCGCTAGAAAGTGTAAATGGGGATCCGCAACAGTTAGACATTCATTGTAACAATCAGTATGTAATTTTTCCAGTTTAGAATATACAATATGTAAATCAAGGTACACAGATCCGAAGTATGAATAGTGATAGGAGTTTATTTCAAAACAATATAAATTTTAGGCAAGGGAACGTCACACGCGTAAACATGGGAACAAAGAATGATAATTCTGTTCAGGATTTTAATTTAGTAAAATTACACGTAGAATACGTCAACACGAGCATACTAATAATCATGGTAAGGAAAAAGGAGAAACTATTGTTACAAAATAGTACATATTCATGATTTACCAGGTATAGTAGTGCACACGATTTACCAGTTATTCAACTTATAGCTATACTCGATTCCGGAAGCAGCATTTCCATAATCGATGGGTCATTAGTAGAATTGGGACATAAAATATATTCCTACAAAAGTTAGAGGTGTGTCAAATAATCTTTGCGACTTTGACCAAATAGTTATTGCTAAATTCACCATTGAAGGCAAAACTTATCTTCATAGTTTTAGAGTAGCAAATTATTTTCATAAACAATTTTTATTAGGACATAATTGGATGAAGAAACATTCTCCAACCATTAAATTATCATATAATACATTTTCGGTGAAACATTTTGGAAAGCCACCAGCTAAGTTAAAGGGAGATGAAAATACAGTGTACACAATATCAGACAAAGCATCGTTAGCGTTAGAAAGGTGTTCTAAACCAAAATTTGTAGCGGGTCAAAAGTTAAAAATTCCTCCTTACACCAGCAAAATTATAGCTGTCAAAATTTTGAATTCTACAAAAAGGAATCAAAATATTCTTTAACCAAATTTACATTTAGCCCAAACCAAAGGTATTATAGTAGCACCATGCGTTTTTGAGTCTAATGATAAAAGAGTAGACATTTATAATTGTACAAGTGGAAATGAAGAAAGGCGAAATATTAGGAAATGCAGTTGAACTTTACATCCCATCTACTTATGAGTGTTATAACTTAACAAACAACTATATGAGTGAGCAGCAACAAATGTTATTAGAAGACAGGAAACTATTTGATCCAAATAGGTAGTACAGTATCTCCTGAAATAAAAGATGCTAGTTTACGGATATGTTACGATTATGCCGATGTTTTCCAGCGGAATCCAGACAGATTTGGAAGAGGAAGAGGTTATACTCATTACATTAAGACCATTCCTCATGAAGTTTATTATAAGAACCAATAATCTATACCATTACACATGTTCGAGGAAGTGAAGGCCGAAGTGGAAAGATTACTTCATCAAAGAGTGATTGAGCCCTGAGATTCAAATTATAACAATCCGATTATGTTACTGTGCAAACCCAACAATAAAATTAGGAACTGCCTTGACAATAGACAGCTGAATTTCGTATCGGTTTCTTAATGAACATCATTGGAATCTATACCAGTTATTTTGGTGAGAATGTTGGGATATAAGACGTACTGTGCGATGGATATTTCATCCCCGTTTTCACCGTTTTACTCGACCCTAGGTCACGTCCGCTTACAGCTTTCACAATAAATATCTTAGGGAAGTCCCAATTTCGAACTATTTCAGTGGGATACGTAAACAGTCCCGCCGTATTTTCGAAAATACTAAGTGCTTAGGAAATGTTGCTGTGGGTCATATAGCAAGCTATGTGGATGATATTTTTCTTTTTGACAATTCGAAAGTCTAGATATTACAACATTTGAGAGATGCATTTTCCAGACTACAGCAAACAGGTCTAAAAATTATCCTTAGAGAAAACTATGTTATTTTTTCCATCTATACCAGCTTTAGGTTACACGGTATCGGAAAAAGGATTCAAACCAGCAGAAAAAGTTTTATAAAGTATTCGAGCACACGCTGAGCCGAAAGATCAAACGTCACGCAAGTCATTTCTTGGTTTTGTGAGTTTATAAGAAATACTTGCGAAAATCATGCTGAAACGGTTCATACATTACAAGCACTACTTAAGAAAGGACATAAATATTAGTTTGGTGAAAAAAAGAGACAAGCATTTTTGGAAATAAAGAAGAAACTCATAGAAGCCCAGAATTATACCCATACCAGAAGGGAAATGAATTAAAAGTAACCACCGACTCTGGTTTCCAGGCAATAGCTGGCATATTACAGTATAAGGAAGGTCCAAATAAGCCGTGGAGGGTAGTCTCATAATGGTCCCGGACTTTGAGAGAAACGAGAAGAAGTTTGATATACTTCAACTTGAATTATTGTCAATTTTGAATGCATTCCATTCATTCCATTATTACATCTGCGGAACTTGTTTTATCCAAGAAACTGATAGAAAAACGATCACGATTTTGAACCAAGCACACAAGCTTTCTCCACGTCTTTGCAGATGGGTAATTTCAATTGAATCGTACAACTATGTTCGTGTGTACATGAAAAGTGGGAATAACGTTTCAGACTCCTTGTCAACATTATCAACAAGAAGACCTGGAAAACCTGACATATCAATAGATGAAGAAAATCGTCTGTATATTACGGGCAACACGTTCAACGTAAGAGAAGAACAGAAAACGGACAAATGTTTTGATCCATATTTTAATTTTTGGAAAACGGGAAATCTGTCAACAAAGCAATTAAAACGACTGCGAAGGCTTTCGAAATTAAGAACGTGAAGTGATATAAAGTACTTACAAGTACAGTACCCGAAGTGAAGACTCGAGTTGCTCATCAAGTGATACCTTAAATTAAAGCTAGTGACGTGACGAGTATAGTACACCTGTGAAATCCTAGCTGCAGAGCTCCAGTAATAACAAGGTTATAGCGGGTCAAAGTTCAAATGGAAATCGAATTTAGCTGCTTGTGATGTCCATGTTTTGCTGATTATCCCGATGGTAATACGTCGTACGTTGCTCCCAATTAATGTAATGTGTAGAATGATATCCCTCTCTCTGCCTGATATCCCGCTTTCTTTTAATCGTGTATGAATGTCCTTGTGCATGTTTGCTCCTGTTATTGATGTCAATAAAAGATCTTTTTTCTTTTTATTCCACAAAATGGAAGCAGGTGCTATCGTTCATGCTCTGTATGAGAAATATGGATTTGTTAATAGGAGAATGAATAGGTATGAAGATTCATTGTACAAGCAAATAGTGGAGATACTTGAGGACAAGATGGAAATCATAGAAGAAATTAGAACTCTTGGATTTGCTGGTGACAGTGATGAAAGCGATGTTGGAGACTACGGTGATGACGTCTTTGATGAGGAAAAGTACATCGCAAGGTTCTCAAACACATCAAGAGTCTCCGACACCTGTAGCTTCTTCAGGTGAAGAATATCAGCCTTCGCCAAAAACACAAAATCACATCTTGGACGATGATTATAAAGAAGCAGCTTACATGTTTTGGACACACAGTGAGAACCCGGAAAAGAAACGAAGGAAATTTTCATTTGTCAAGTCACAGTATAGATTAATTCAATCGAAAAACATCCTCTTTGAATATGAGAAAAAAGGCAAAAACCCAGTTATAAGAAACTTAATGCAGCAGTTCACGATAAATTCAAAGAAATGGTCGAGAGATGTGCAATTGTACACGACAGGACTCTTCGCTTTTGGGCTCTTCAGATAAGTAAAGAGCTAGATCCGGATAATACTCTACAATTCAAGGCATCTCGTCACTGGCTGTCTAATTTTAAAAAGAGAAACAATATCGTCAGTCGTTCTATCACGCATAGGGTTAGCAAAACGTGGAAATGAAAAGAGGCTGAATTAAATCACTTATCTACGACATTTATTACGTCCATGAAAGAACTTATGTTACTAGAAGATCTGAATCCTCGTCAAGTATTAAATGCTGATCAAAGTCGATTTGACAAGGAACTCCATGCAGTCCTTCACTCTCTTCCAATTCAGCGCCTCACGATTTCGCAACATGATCAGGTTTGCCTTTTACAAAAGCGGCTACTTGGATGAGGAGCCCGAGCCCTGGATTTCTCCATTGGATTATTGTTTTGATTCTAATATACGTTACGAGTGTTACAAGACCTCATGTGAGAACATCTCTTTTGTCAAGTGTTCTCATTGTGAGCAAAGTATCTGCTTATCACACGCCTTCATTGACGACTTACATATTGATTGTATCAATGTGTAGTACTTTGTACGTGCCTCTTTCCTTCACATGAATCGCATTTCAATTCAAAACCATGTCCTTCTGACTTTTGTTCTGCCTTTCGTTGTGACTTGTTTCAATACAATTCGCTTTCTCTTTGAACTTTGACTAGCTATAACCTTTTTATTTCTGGAGCTCAGCAGCTAGGATTTCACAGGTGTACTATACTCGTCACTAGCTTCAATTTAAGGTATCACTTGATGAGCATCTCGAGTCCTCACTTCGGGTACTTTCCTTGTTAGATTGGCAAATACTAAGAAGTTTTTAGTTTGCGTGCGAAAATCCTAAATACTAAAAATACTACTATCACTACTACTTCTTCTTCTTCTACTACTATTACTAATCGTAGAAAAACTACTGCTACTTATATAACAACAACTGCTGCTAATGCTACTACTACAAACACAATACAATGAACACACATATTGTAGTTACCTTAGTCGTGGAGTGTTTTCTTTTAAAATAAAATCATTCAAGCTAACTTGACCAAATGTTAGTCGCTGGTGTGCATTAATAATATTTTGGTGGAGGGGCAACGGGGGGGGGGTTAAACCCCCTAATCTGTATTACTAGAACGTCTCCTACATATACTTTTACAACAATTACTACTAGTAGTAGTACTACTACTAATAATACTAAAACTACTGCTGCAACTCCTATTTCAACCACTATTAAAATGTTATTGAATATTCCTACCATAAACGTTTCATACCTCGAAACTATTTTCTACTTAACTATTTTATCACAACCTCCTTTGAGTTGACTTAGCTTTATTATATCAACTCTTTATATACGATATTCTTGAGAAAAACACATTTCTCAGTAACCCTGGTCTTGTCAATCAATATACGTATATCATTTGCTGATCGTATACGACTTAATGCAACGTATAGTTGTCCATGTATGTAACAATCAGATCGGAGGTCTACGAGAGCTACATTCAACGTCTGTCCTTGTGACTTATGAATAGACATAGAGTAGCACAGCTGTAGGGGGAACTGTCTGCGCTCGATATTAAGAGTTGTGTTAGCTATGATAGGAAATATAAAATAAATTCGAGGTATTGCAAAACGTTCATTATCGTTGTGTTTTTCTACTACCACAATTCTCGGACTAATTTCCACAATTATTACCTTTGTTCCGTTTACAAAACCTTCACCAAAGTGTAGATTTCCTATAATAAGTCAAATTGCTCCAACCTTCACCGATAGTACATGTGGAGGAACTGTCCTTCAGCTTTATGTAAAAGTTCGTCTCCTATATCCATAGATTCATTCCCTTCCTCTTTTACAACTGAATCAACACTCATGAATACTTCCGAGTAGTAAGTCTAGGATTGTTCTGTTAATGTCTTGAATGTTTCTGTTATGAGTGCATAGAAAAGCCATTTTCGCGCATTCCTTGAAGCATAGAAAAAATAGGTGGAAATAGAAAATCAATTAATTACTCGACATTTGACACATAGTTTAAACAACGTACTTCTATAAATTCTAGTCGATTGTTTTGCTCCTTCATGACATGGTGCGGAATAGAATCTTCACCTATACCTAAAATCAAAATTGCAAAATCAGGGTGATCTCTGCTTCGACGTGATGTCTTGAGTTTTTAAAAGTGCACATATTAATGATGATTTCAGTGATGCAGCAATTATGTCTGATGGAGGTAATGCTCTAGGTACGACCGAAGGGATTTGCCTGAAGTCACCGGCTAATAAAACACATTTATTTCCAAACAGAGTTGCTGTCTGCATCAGATCTTGCAATGACGTATCTAATATTTCGAATATGTAACAATGAGACATTCGAGCCTCGTCGAAAATTATTAATGACGACTCTCGTATTAGATCCGCACGGTGACCACCATTTGAGACAGCCAATACTCCTATTCCATCACCCAGACCCAAAGGCAATCTAAATATACTCTGAGCAGTCACTCCTCCAGGATAGTTTAGTGCCGCAATTCCGGAGCTCGCAACACAAAGCACAATTGTAACTGTAGATCTGACTTATGGTACGACGAGGTTTGCAGTAAATGTTTTTCCATATCCACCAGGTGCATCTATGATATATTGTCCTTGGTCCATATGTCTCATCATCAATACAAAGACAAGCGTGTTGGAAAACATTACGCTGATCTTCTGACAGTAGGTGTAAATTAGTTTCAACTATAACATGCTGTTCAATAACATTGTCCTACCTAGTTACGTACTTATATCCACTGGACAAGAGAGACCATACTCTTTCAGAGAAGAACCATGAAGACGTAGACAGCGATGGATATTAACCAAAGTAGCATTATAGGCTTTCGTTACAGTGTCATGATATTCGATAATATCTTCTGGGGGCTCCAATGTTGCACAAAAAAGATCGAAGTTTTCTCCCTAACATGAAGCTATGTGCTTCTTCGATGACAAGACCATATTCATGTTCATTATTCACGAGTCCAACTGCACGAACAGCGTAGTGAAATGTTGAAAAATTATTTATCCCTAAACGTATGAGTTCTGCATAACTTCTGCAGGTATACCTGCTCAAAAGAACTCTTAAATAGTACTGTTCACCTCGATTTGGAGCTACCCACAATAATCGTGTTACACATACGCCCCGCTGACGCGGCGTAATGTAGTGTCTTCCATCCGAGTGCGTCCATATCGCAACATTCTTCGTACGTGGTCGAGATGAATGAATAATGTATTTTTCATAAAATTGTTGATAAGTTATATATTCGAATTCTAGAATGTTAGGCCGCTTTAGATAAATAATTAATTTTGATGACGCAAGGTTAACAGCGTCCGCTGCCGCAGTGTGTCAAATACAATATTCTGTTTTCTTTACAAGTGAATTGAAAAACATCCCATTGTAGATTCCATTCCTGTTAAATCAAATTCTAAAATATGCCATGTAGCGTCGCTTGCCCCGATGTATCATTTAGTCACATATTGTTCTATTTCCGTTTCTATGATACTTTGAAGACCAGCATCTACACGTTGCTAAGTGCTACCTTTAGTTATATACTTAGGGCTACCTTTAGTTATATACATGAATAAGTATTTAACAACTCTGCTCGTCGAAGTAATCTCTAATTAGCGTGGCATTCGTACTTTAGCAACAGAGCTGCGTTATATGGCACTACCCAACGATCGTCCAACTCAACGATTCTCTTTCCAAGTTCACAGCAACTTTGTTAGCTAAATTTCGCTTGTACCGCACGAAGTTCTTTTCGTCTGTGTAAGTGACGTCTGAGTGTGGCCTTGGAATTCCTTTTGAACATTTATTTTTTCTGAGAGTCCGAGCACGGCAAGTCGGTATGGTAATTAAGACCGCAAGGACCGTGAGTCATATGTCGCAACACGACTGCACGTAATCTTTCATTTGCTTCTTCTGCTGATAGCATGTCTGCTCTAATCACCGGTCGATTTCAATAGTCAGTTCCAATGCAAAGGTAGGCAGGGAAGACAAATATAGACATAGTATAGGAAAATACAGTCATCACGAAAAGTCCAACAACAATGGAGAAAGACTGATATCTTACGCGATTTCGAGAAACCTAATTTTAAAGAGCACGTACTTTGAACACAAAGACATACACAAATACACATGGGTATCTTTGGACGGCAGAATTCTCAACCAGATCGATCACGTATTAGTAGATAGAGCAAGACACACCAACATAATGGAGAGAAGCAGAAGGTCGTGCAAAGGAGCAGAAGGTGAAACCGACCATCAGTTAGTGATAAAAAAAAGTGAGGGAAAAGTTATGCATCGCGAACAGAGAAAGCAAGGGATCAAAACAACTTAAATCGAAGTTAAACGATTAAATAATCCGAGCATGAAAGCAGATTACCAACTCGAACTCTCAAATAGTTTCGAAATCTTAGCTGACTCCAGTAATAATAATAATGATATTAATAATGAAATTGATGTAAGTAGGATGTGGGAGGAAATTCGTGAAACAGTTAAGAGCGCAGCGAAGGAACGTGTAGATGAGAAGAATCAACAAAATAAACCTTGGTTTGATGAAGAATACCGTAAGATTCATGAGGAACGAAAACAACCAAGGCGGCCATGGCTAAGTAATAAAAGCGAAGCAAATACCAACCACTACAGTACCGCGAAACGAAATGCCACACGTGGATTCAGATACAAAAGCGATAATATCTGATGCAGAAGATTCAGGAGATGGAGAAAAACGGGAAGACAAATAACATACGAGATCTCTACAAAGGGGTAAACTCGTTAAGAAAAGGTTACCAGCCGAGGTTAGGAATGATTAGAAATGAACGTGGGGATCTTCAGACGGATCCGACTAAAATTGATGATCTGTGAAAAAATTATTTCGTCAAACTTCTTAATGTACACAACGGGGAACAAACAGATGAATTTGAAAGACATATCGCAGAACCGTGGTTTCCCGAACCTAGCGAGATCGAGATCGAAATGTCGGTAATAAAATTGAAAAGTTTCAAATCACCAGGAATAGACAATATTTCAGCCGGATTAATTAAAGCGGGAGGAGCGGCACTAATCAAAGAACTACATATATTTATTAGTGCTATTTGGAGAAAGGAGAAGCTTCCAACGGGATGGGAAACTTCAATAATAGATCCGATTTACAAAAAGAATGCGATAAATCGGACTGTAACAATTACCGCGGAATCTCGTTACTTCCAACCTGACAAAGTATTAAGTAATATTCTGTTAACACGCTTAAGTGCATACGTAGATGAAATTATTGGAGGTCACCAATGTAAATTTAGAAGAAATAGATCCACGTTGGACCAGATTTTTGGTTTTAGACAAATTTTGGAGAACAAATGGGAATACAATGGGACAGTTCACTAGCTATTTATTGATTTTAATAAAGGGTATTATTCTATCAAAAGGGAAAAGTTATACAGTATCCTGATACGATTTGGGATTAAAAAAAAAGGTTCAACTAGTGAAGATGTGTTTCAGAGACTCCATAAACGAGTACGGATAGGTAATAGTATGTCAGATAGTTTCAAGATTCGGAACAGTTTGGAAAAAAGGCCATTCCTTATCACCACTACTGTTTAACTTTGCGTTAGAATATGCGAGTTTAAAAATTAAAGTGGAGAAATAGGGACTATCATTGAATGGTTTGAATCAACTGTTTGTATACGCGGATGATGTAGATTTAATAGGGGATGATATAGATGCACTACTAAGCAACACCGTTGTCTTAGTTGAAGCGTGCGATAAGATAGGTCTACAGGTAAACAGAGATAACAGAAAATACGTGACAAGAAGCCGAAACAGGGGAATGAAGGAAAAAGAAACATAAGAATTAGGAATGAGGTCATCGAGAAAGTAAACAAATTTAAATACTTGGGAGCATACGTAACAAGCAAACAATGAGGTCACAGGAGAAATAAAAGGTCTCTTAGTATCGGGCAATGCATGTTTCAGTTCAGTCCAAAAGCTTATAACATCGCGATTGATATAAAGGAAATTGAAAATATACAGAACGGTTATTCTGTCGGTAATACTTTAAGGTTGCGAAAGGTAGAGTACGACCCTAGCAGATGAACATAAATTACGTGTGTTTGAAAATAAGGTTTTTTGAGACAGATATACGGGCTAAAACGGGCCTAGCTAACTGGAGAATGGAGGAGACTACATAATGAAGAACTTCACAGAATGTACGATTCACCAAATTTTGTAAAACTAATGAAATCGCAACGACTAAGGTGGGCAGACCATGTAGCTTGGATAGGAGAAAAACGAAGATTATATTCTATCCTGGTTGGAAGGGCGGATGGAAGGAGTCCTTTGGGAAGATCTAGACGGCGTTTGGAGGGCAATATTAGAAGAGATCTTCGAGAAGTAGGTGTTTGTGATGAAAACTGGCTTGATGTTGCCAAGAATAGAATTCAATGGCGAACGTTTGTTACGGCGGCGATGGACTAGCGAGTTCCATAAGCCATAGAATTAGTTATTTTTGATCCCTCTACCCTAAAGCAGATGTGAGCTAGAGGAAGGCCATATACCTGCTATTCTATAACCGAGATAATGTAGCTAGGTTTTCCGAAGAATGCTCCATTTCTCAGATCACACAATAGCTCTAAAAGAACAATGTGAAAAACTCTCGAACACAACAATGGTTCGTTACTTAAATGATGATGTTTCGACATTCTAATAGCTTCCCATGTATCACTAGAACTTAAGGTCAGAAAGTACGTTTGCCCTCCTAATCTTGAAGTAAGAGTAATAGCATCAAGATATTTAACTTTCATATAACGTTCGCCGCAGTGAATGTACGAGGTAAGTAGATACGCCCTACTCTGATCCCACATTCGCCTTGTATTGTCTCATCACCTTCTATGTCAGCAACGGGTTTACTCATCTGACGTTCTTCCACAACAGTTAGAAGTTCATCTAAAGCAGCGGATCGAAGAGTATCGACGTTGCTGGTAATGGATGAAACGTAGTCGTTCTTCCTCGATACGTGTATACATGCCAACGTTCGTTGTTTCAGACAAACAGCCATAAATAGATAACCTAGGGTCAGAGAGTAGGAGACAACGTACATACTTAGATAGGGACATTCGTACTCCGTTGTTCCCACCCTTTTCTACAAACCATCGTCTTCTAACCACGGCTATAGTAACATCTGTATTTCTGAGTATTTTCGAACTGCAGCTTGATGTACTACAGGATGTTCTTGGGAGTATTTTTGAACTGCAACTCGATTTATTTCTGGATGTTCTTGGGAGTATCTTTTAACTGCAGCTTGATGTACTACAGGATGTTCTTGGGAGTATCTTTTAACTGCAGCTCGATTTATTTCTGGATGTTCTTGGGAGTATCTTTTAACTGCAGCTCGGTTCACTTATGTTTTTGGTGGTAATGTTTTCAAGCGTCTTTTACTTCGATGGTTACCAGAACAAAGGTGGCATGTCCATTTTTTTTTTTCGAAAATCAGGTTTTGACTGATATGGATAATGTCCGAAGGGCTTTTCTATTTGTGAGCAATGGATCTAAGTCCAAATGTGTAATCACGAAGTTATAGGCAAAACACTAAGGTGATATGTCCTGGAATCATGATGTGCTGTGAGCGAAGGTGATAAGTCCATTGATGTGCATAGCACACAAGTACACAGCACAGAAAGGAAATTTGCAAAAAAAGTTTTATGATCTGAAATATTATCAACGACAAAAGGATTTCATATGTTAACATGTGTCTTCTGGACATGTTGTGCGTCAAAGAAGTCGCAAAAATGTTGCGAACAAAGCGAAGAGCCAAGGTCTACAGTATTCGTTTACAGTGGGAGGTAAAAACCATCGCGTTTGCCAAAAACTTCTTTTGTGCCACTCTTGCGATCAACAAAAAGGTTGTTTACAATACTTTGAAAAGGAAAACAACATCGGGACCTTACCATTGAGAAGATGGAGGAAGAGGCCAAACCCCTCATAACAAGGTGATCATTTTGTAGTTTTCTGCAGATAACACCTCATTATTACCGCAAGCAAACGACATACAAGTACTTGTCTTCTAATTTGAATATATCAAAACTGTATCGCCTGCATGTGAGCAAGTGCGGTGAACTGAATGTAGTGCCAGTTGTAGAACAGAAGTACAGAATGATTTTCCACACTGATTTCAAACTTAAATCCTTTCTACCGAAGAATGACCAGTGTTCTTTGTGCAAAAGGTATTATGAGGGAGCTAATGAAGACAAAGAAGGTTTATTCGAAGAATGGACTCTTCATAACTTGAGCGAAAGTGAAGCAATGGAGTCGAAAGATGCTGACCAGGAGAAGTCAAAAAGAACTGATTCGTTAATTTGCATCAGGTTTGATATGGAAGCTGTCCTATATACTCCACACGCAGGTGATAGTGTAATTTATTATGAAAGAAAACTGGCTGTCTATAATTACACGATTTTCGAGAATCCTTCAAGAAACGGCTAATTGGATGAATCGGAAGGTAAACGTGGTGCTTGCGAAATTGCGTCATGCATAATCGATTACTTATGCAGTCTACCGTCAAAGATAAAACATTTTGTGTCCTATTCTGATACTTGTGCGGGCGAAAATACCAGTACTTAGTTGCAGCACTTGATCATGCAATCGCGACTGAACTTAACTTGGAAACCATTGATCTAAAATTCATGGAGTCTGATCATAGTTACCTTGAAGCCGACAGCATGCATGCAAGAATAGAACACGAACGGAAGGGATGACAAATTTACACTACAAGAGAATGGCAAGTACTTATTGAAGGAGCGCGCCTCAGACCCAGTCACTACTCAATGAAACTGCTTCATTATGAGTTTTTCAAAGACTATTATGCTTTATCAGGACTTATAACTTTTGTCTATATTTTTTTGTTAACTAAAGTGACATGTCCATTATTAATCGTTGAACACTGACTTTTATTGAAAACAGCGATCAGTACACATTTTGTACCACATTATATAAAAACAAAAGAACCTCCAGTAGATGATCCATTCATGAAAACAAAGTTTTGCATGAACCTCTGATTTATGAGACGTATTGAATTTTGTTTTTTGTGTCCTGAAGAAAATGAAAGCATGGACATATCACCTTTGTCCAGATACCCATCGACTTGTTCTTTTCTAGATTTTTTACTTTGTCTCGGTCTTGCACGATTTTCTTCCCTTGGTCGACCACGACTAGGCTTCATAGGTGGCGACATTACTAATTCATCCATTTTGACAGTTGTATTTTCGCTTTTCCTCCAGTGACACTCGCCAAATACCGAGCTGGGATCAAGATAATATGCCCTGGTCAATACGTGTAATATCCTTGTACGAGGACGAATGTTTGCACAACGCAATTACGACGGTCTCATGCACAGATCTCTACCTAGTAAATACAAATTAAAATTGTTAGAGCACAAGACGCATCGATACAAGTATTATTGTCGTTATCATTAATACATAAGTGAAACTAAAATAGAATAGCGAAAAAGCAGTGCGTACTTAGCGTCTGGTTAAGGAATATCTAAATAAATACTTTAGGCCATGGAGCACACGGGATTAGAAAATTAAGGTAGGACCAGGCTAATTAGTCTGATCAGTGATAGAGGAAGAGGCTCAGAAACGTATACGGCAAATGTGGATAAAAATGTGTCACTTTGCAAAGATGTTATTTGGCCCCTTAAAATGTATTTTGACAGGCCAGGTTCTCGAGCACTTCTTTGTCAATAAGGTCGAGAAGAAAGTTGAAATCGCTTATAACTTTTCTTCTTGTCTCTCCATTTTTTTATTGTATGAAAGTTTTTCATAGTACTGTAAATAATTCTTTTAGACATTTTCAATGAACCTCATGGTATTTTCCTCAATGTTAAAATAAGATTTTGTTGTATTTTATCTACAAATAAAGATACAGAAAGAACTGATGTTGAATTCATTTTTCCCCGTTTTATTTATTATTTAGGTACATTCCATTCTCAAAAGAATATAAAAATTTGGTTAATAAATAATGAGTCAGTTTTCAATTCACTTTTATCTTTTTTCACTTTTACATATGGAAAATGCAATGGGTCCTTCAATTTGTTTGTGAGAATAAATTTGGTGCAGCCGCATATTTCCAGTGTTCATTCATCCCCCTTCTACAAATATATTTCCTCTTCCGATTCTAATTATGTAGATTTTTCTCTCAAACGAATAAAAATGACCAGATAAAACAAAACAGAGATGCAATATTATTTTGTTATATTTCTCAAAACCTAAACATTACCTTATTTATCTACTAATTATCTCTCTATTGGATGCTGTATCATCACGCTTTCGGATCACCTGATTTTAAAAATTCGTGGAATGTTTTTTTTAAAATTATTATTATTAGAAAATTACAATTGGAGACAGTTTCCAATTATTATATAATTCCATACGTAGGGACACTGTAAAATATGGAACACTTTTTTCACACTTTAAACAACTTTCAGAACTTTATGGAATATACCTTAACACACATTCGACCAATTGTGAAGTGTCAAAAATGAACTAAAGCGCTATAAAAGCGTCTTAAAATTGTTCAAAGAAGCTCTAAAATTGAACAAAAGTGTTCTCTTCATAGTGCTGCAGAAGAAATCGAAAGTGCACGAAACTACCAAACATGCGCACACAATTTGAATGTGTTCCAAAAGTGAAAATTAAAAACTAGTTTTGACTACTCCCAGGACACTTTATTTAGTTTCAAGCACTTTTGAAACACTTTGAAAACAACAGCTCGACAATTTCTTAGTTAAAATTATTAGGTTTCATTCAGATAGTACGTCAGTAATCTTTTCGTCAATTTGGACTCTCTTCCCATTCTCATTTAGTAGGCTACATTAAGTAGACTCTTTAAGTAATATTGAAGATCGTTTACGGGATAGAGGAAACCTTGATGTAGATTGAAGATAAAGAGCAGGCCCGTCATTTCAGCTTTCCCTAAGAAGGGTAAAATTTTTACTGAACCCTTTACTGAAGATTGTACCAATACTTCGAATATAATTGTTGTCGATTGACAAAATCGATTTTTGACCGCTTGTTTTCAGTTTCCGACCACTGTGTGCCATAGGGGTAGGCATTTGGTTTGCTGGAATAATGCACGTTGAAATCGTTTGCTAATGATAATCAAGTGTCATTGCTGCAATCGAAATATTTCCTTTCACCCAGATGTAAAAATAAAGGTAGTTCATTACTAGTCTTATTTCATCTTATTGCTTTTTCTTTCTTTACATATGAGAAAATGAAGGAAGAAACAACAAAATTAAAACTGTTTTAACCATTATCATTTAAACATATCTTTGTTCTTTTTTGCCCCTTCTCAGGAGTGTAAAAGTACCCATAGCACTTCGATATAATACAGAAAGTCCGACATTTCTGAGCCCCGGTAGATTTTACTCACTGTTCCGGTTACTTTCGGTGATTCAGTTTCATCGTTACGTGACATGTCACAGAATTTATTGAAAATACGTAAATACACTTTCGAAATCACTCGTCTCCTGCTCTCTCGATACCGTAGGCAATAAAGTATCAGGTAGTTACGCTGGAGGTTAGTGTTCGATCCCGCTACCTGCAAGTTTTTTCAGAGACCATTCGTATATGTTGATATTATTAATAGTTAATAATGATCGCTGATTTCTAATTTTATAGGTACGAGGGTTGTTCAATTAATCTTTAGAAAAAGATAGAAAAACAAATTATTCTATGTAGATTCTTGTATTTTTCAACATAATCTCCCTTTACCTTGATACTATTTTTCCAGCATTTCTCCAATATTTTTAAGTCGTTCAAAAAGTAGGATTTAGGAAGGTTCTCACAACAGTCATCTGTTTGGGCGATTACCTCCTCGTTGGACGTAAACCTTTCTCGCTGAAACATCTTTTCAAGTTTGGAACTACAAAAGTCATTGGGGCACAATCTGGTGTATGCGGTGGATGTTGTAATAATTCGAACTCTAATTCCATAATTTTTGCCATGCGTAGGTGTGCACCTGTGCATTGGCTTATTGGGAGAGAATATTTTCTTTGCCAAATAATGACGTATTTTTCTCGATTTTTTCCCTTCACCGTTGCATTAACGACACATAATACTCTGTATTTATCGTTTGTTATCTTTTCAAGTAATTGATGTAGATGATTCCGCGTGCATCCTAAAAAATCGTGGCCATGATCTTGTTAGCGGATTTCGATGTCTTCGCCTTCTTCGGAGCCGGAATCCCTTTAACAAAAACAATGTTTTGACTGTTCCTTTGTCTCTGGAGTGCATCAGCGTATTCATGTTTCGTCCACAGTTATGTACCGACGTCAGGATTGCGACACAAAAGCCCAAAACTATCCTCCGAATTGATCACACGATTGCGTTTATTCTCCACTGAGAGAAAAGGCGGCGCCCATCGTGCCGAGATTTTTTTCACAGTAACTTTTTCGTGCAAAATTGAAAACAGTGTACCTTGTGATATACCTGTTGACTCAACTATTTCGCGCACTTTGATTCGTCGATCACTTGGAACCATATCGTGAATTGTGTCAATCATTGCGGAGGAAATTACTTCCACTGGACGTCCCGAACAATGTGTATTATTTGTGGATGTACGGCCACGTTTAAACTCATTTACACAATTTTAAACAGTCGCAAACACAGAAACAGATTTACCATGAACTTCATTAAACTCGGCTTTCGGTGTTAAACCTTTAAATAGAAGTGTTTAATCACCGCACCAAACTCATTTCTTTTTAATTTTCTATTTTTGTCTATCTAAACAAAAGTTTGTTACTATGGAAATGAAACTACGTGATGCATATAGCTTAAACTTTAACAGCAGTCTAGTGAGAGATGCCGCGTACTAAAAGCAAACCTCTTTCGATTTTACGGGTGCCATCTCTTGGATTTTCTAAGGGCTTATTGACCGACCCTCGTATGTTCAACCTTTCTTTCCTTCTTTCCTCAAGAACACTCCTCAATGCTGTTCTAAATTCTCAATCTGCCTTGTAATTTTATTAACATGTTAAACATCATAACGCGCTTTGGTATTAAAGATGATTCTCACAGATGTAATGGCGAGTGCGTAAGCGAGCCAGGGCAGGTTAGTGATAAGTTGTTAAGTGATATGAATTAAGGTGACGAGATGATTAAGTAGGATTAAATAGTCATCCATACAGCTAAATATTGTAACAGCCTAGTATCTGTTCCATTTTTATTTTTATTCCCCTTTTATTTTCTTAGTACGTTCTGTTTCCTTTCTGAGTGTTCTCCTTAGCTCATTCTCTTTGTTTGGTTTTAGTCACGCTTTGAGCGTGTTTTATTTTATTTTTGCTTTGGTTTTCCGTCGTTTTCTATCCAGGTTTTCGTTACTCACACAGCATTGACTTGGATCTAGTGCTTGTTTATGATTGGATCCTAGTCAATGTTTGGCTCCGTGTTTTTTTGCTGATTGGTGTGAATCAGCCTTCTTCTCCGTTTGATGGGAAAACTTCTCTCCCAGCCATGTTAGTTTCAGTTCCAATTTTTTCGAGCAGAAGGACGGATGTCGGGTCTTCCAGTCATTTTGCTTTTCCAGATCCCTAACTACGAATGGTAATTATAAATGCCAAATTTAGTATATAGAGGAATATTTCGACTGATTTCGTGCATTTCGGTGAAAAATATATTAATCGCTGGAAGAAGAAAATAATTGATACGAGTGCTAGTAAGACAGTACATCTCGACAACGTTAATTCCAAATTTCACGTCAATAAAATTATTTGTTTTATTTTGAGATTATTTGTCATAATGCGTAAACATGTTCTAAATTTCAGTATGGGCCCGCTATTGATCGAATTCTTACATTTCAAGTATCGGATCGTTAGATTCCAATAATCAAATGCTAAAGTTTTAGTCTCCACTTTCCGAATCTATTTAAAACTATCGGTTGCAATGTTAACAGCTACCGTATATCACCATTATTAGTCAAATTAGCGACATGTTTGTTCAACCATTTTTGCGTACTGTTTTCCGATAAATTTTGACTTTGTAAAATTTGATACTTCGACATGATTAGCTAATTTTGGGTTCAACTCCAGCCACTTTTCTTCGTTAAATAGTTATATTTTATAACAATATTTTTGCATATTGAAGATTTATTCAGAACGTCAATTGTATAACGTAGTAATCATCTGTAATGACGTCACGCCTAATAAGGCCAACTTGTTTCTTTCGTTAAGATGTGTTGTGGACAATAACTTCATTTCTGTAAGTAATTATGAGTTAAAACTTTTCCACATTAAACAACAATGTTTTGGGAATAACTTGCAAAACTTTCAGCAAGATTTATTAATTATTATTGAAATTATGGATATTTATATCTGATAAAGCAACTTTCGTTTCGGCTTAATTAATTCAATATATACGCGTACAAGATGGACGATAGAAATTTGTTTGCTTCCTACAGCACAATGGTAGTTCTGTTCTGATTTTTATGAAATTACAAATTCCGAAGCTTACACTATGAAAATTCAAATTAATAAATTGAAATTTTTTAATGTTTATATTTCTTCGAACAATCTTGTTTTTCTGTTCAATGAACGTAGTATGGAAAACCTCTCAATTAACTAGGTACGAATTAAGGCATTAGTTGATAATTCATATACAGTGTATAATAATATTTATGATGTGCAGTGATTTATTTAATGTTTGCCATCATATTCATCTGAATTTAACTACGAATCATTACGTGAAGTTTGACAGCAATCGATACTAAATTATTTCTCTGTTTCGGTAAACCTATCGTCTTGAGTGATGCGTTTTTAATTAGATTAGGTTGGTTCATAAATCCGTAGGCCAGTGGTAGGATTCTTTCGCCAGCTGAGATGTGATAACTTGGGAAAGGAACTATATATTAAATTTCTGTGTTAACATATGAAGTGACTCCAGTATGTGATTTGAGTGAATTGATATTATTTGCATTTTTGCGTTATGACACGACGTTTAGATTGAGTTGCGACCGTCATTCGTTGTCATTCGTCTTTATTTCAGGAATTGCGATTCCAGACTACAAGTGTGGGCCCTACTAAGGTAAAGGTAAGACATGGTCTTTTGCCACCCTGTAGACTTCGAAGTGAGTAAAGACGCAGTATGAGTCACATGTGAATTGATATGCATATGATCGTTTGAGATTATTCCCAAGTATGGATTTGCGTTTTCCTTTCTTAATCTATCGCTAATCTGAACCAGCTGGTACTTCAGAGTATGAACCGACGATCTAGTTAAAAAAAGATTGAAGGTGTCGCCTTATCGGTATTTCCTCCCTCGTTCTAAATTATTTTTTTCGCAGTGATCTCAAGGATCTGGAATTCTCTTTCCCAGATAGTTTTAATTCTGGAAGACATTTCTGCGCCGCTCATCTGGGGTGTAGAAAATGTTTGGAGCTTGAGTTTTGGTTGGATGCGTTGTGTGGGTACTCTGGGCTCCTGGCGACTCTGTTTATATTCCTGGATTGTTTTTGGTGTTGCAGTTTTGACTTCACCTAGCGAGGAATTGTGTGTGTGATCTTGGTGATCTTGAGTTGGGGCCGTTTCAATATCATTTACGATTATACCGTTCAACTATTTGCCTGAATATACCCAAGAATTGGATGTAAACGGTTTCGGTTAATCGAGAATGTCGACATTTACGATTTTTACGCACTTCCATTTAGGATATAGAATTTTGCTAAACAACTTTAGACTTCTCTCATCGAATTGGACATTTATATCTTATCAGTATCGTCTAACGTGCAGGTAAAATATATTTAAACTTTGTGCTTGACGTATTCTTAAGAGTAAACAAAACAAATATAGAAGTTATTCTTTACAAAGGCTCTGAAAACTGTTTCAAGTTGATATATTCCTGTTAGTTGTTTCTTCTTTGTGAATATGGAATGGGGTCTAGACATTTAGTATTTTCATCGTGAAACAAAATACATTCATTGTCATTTCATTTTTCGTACATCAAGTAGCAATACATGCATAAGATACAGTCAAGATAGAGTCGTGAAAAATACATTTTAAGGATAGAAAATTATGACAAAAGCTATACATCATTCAAAGTTTAATGAGGAATTTGATAAGCCTGAGGGTGACGAACTTGGCATAAATATATGAGTGTGTGGATAATATTATTATGTTGTTACTATATTAAGTAATTGCTATATCATTACCTTAGATACACAACATTTCAGGAAAAGATAACTATATATTAAAAATTATAGAAGGAACAACACAACGCAGTTTCTTAATACCGCAGCTCGTACATTTCCTTTCTTTCCCTCTGGAGCTACTGTCCGTCTATGAATCATTGACTTGCGTAAACATTTCTTGATCCTTTGATGTATTTTGGATAGCTGATGAAGCATCAATAGCACTTTAATAATTTCAAAGCTTGCTGGTGTCGAGTTACAAGCTCAAAAAGACTCGACTGGTAACTCGACTGGTCTGAGAATTTTGGCTTTAATTTTGAATCGATGTTAGCGAATGAATTCACCTTGTACAGTCAACAAAATGCAACCACTTAAGTGCAACTATTTAAACATAGGTAGCCCTTGCGAAAGCAAATTTCGATATTTCGTTCAACAGTTTGACTAACAAAATCTCATCAATTTGCGTGCAAATTTTCCTAAGTAGGAAAACTTCCATGAAAACTGAATCTAAAATTTTAGAAGACCAGGATTAGCTTTGTGTTTTAAAGAACTGAGTGAAACAAGGAAGATTGACATCTAACCTTAACCATGGGTGAAACTTACGAAATCGCAAGTAGGATATGTGACAGGTGTGGCTAAGTTTCCATACTAAAAAAGGAACGTAAGTAATAGTCAAAACTGCAATGTCTTACCGGCGAAATACTAGTTGGATGACAACCGTGCGTGCAAGCCGATTCTATTTACTGCACGAAATTAACAGTACCTAACTTTCGTACATTTTGGAAAAATTCATAACAAGAATAAAGCTTCCTAGCATATGTGTTGGGTATTAAAAGTGATATATGCTTTCTTTCTGACTCTATACAGAGCCTTATTAACGATCATAAATAAATATATACTAGTGCGAAATATTGTATGGAACGTGAGTTATTAAGCTAAGTTTGTATTGTAACATACATGGATAATATCCGTAGTTGCGGTATACACTGTAATACCTTAGTTGTGATAGTTTTCACATATTAATCCATGGTAGAATCATTGTAGATATGTTAAAGGCATTTAACGTACTATCTGAAGTTTACGGTGGTAATTTTCAGATTATTTATGATTCTGAGAAGATGCTTTGCATTTGGCATTTATTACACAGTCAACATAAATCAATTAGGATGAGGAAAGTACAAGGTAACACCGGAAATAACGTGATGAATGCATGCTGATAAGCATAACAATCTCTTTGTTTCGTATTACCAGTCAAAGGTGTGAGAGACAAAACCATTAAAGTACTATTACTTAAGAAAAAACAGAGCAGTTACAAACGTATAAATTTGAGAGAATGTCTAATGCAGTTTACTTAATGAGCTAACTTTTCTTCATAACCTGCTGTTTAACGATACTAATTCTAACAAAGAATTCCAAATACGCATGTAAGTATTAATTAATTAATATATCTGGTGTAGTAAAAATTAATCCATTATTTTGCCAATAGATGGCTTCAGTATCCGTTGTATAAGTCCGATCGGATTCAACGAGATGGCGTTCAAACGATGAGATTGCGTACTACAAACACTGTTCAGATAGTTGTGATGAGTTGACTCAGTGTTGTGTGAGCGCGCGTCAAAATGGACACTAGCAAAGAGAAAATAC